>PVJO010003709.1:0-119395 GCA_004026905.1 Hystrix cristata | reverse complement strand
GGGCCAAAAACATACACTGGAGAAGAAATACCTTCTCCAACAAATGGTGCTGGAAAAACTGACCACATGCTTGGAGAAAATTGAATCTAGACACATATCTATCACCATGCACAAAAATAAAAATCACAATGGATCAATAATATAGATATTAAAACAGAATCAGTCTGCTGAAAGAAAAAATAAGTAACTCTTGAAGACTGAAGGTTGGGAAAGGACTTTCTGAACACAACTCTAATTGCACAAGAAACAGCATCTAGAATCAACAAACGTAATTATATAAAATTTAAAAATTTCTGCTCAGAAAATGAAACAATCAATAGAGTGAAACATTATTTCTATAGTTAATACATATAATATCCATGTGGTGCTCGCTGCATCTCTTTTGAGACTTGACATCGCTATGAGTTTTTATGATTCTGAAATTCTTTTTTTTTTTTTTAATTTTTTGAGACAGGGTCTATGTAGTTTAGGCTGGCCTTGGTGTCTCTATGTACCCCAGGCTGGCCTCAAACTCACAGTGATCCTCCTGCCTCAGCCTCTCAAGTGCTGGGATTACAGGCATGCACCGCCACACCAGGCTGGAATTAATTTGTAATTAATTATTTTAGTGGTCATTATTATACAATGCTCAACATCAGGATTTTGTCTCCTACCCTCTTTTATTCTTCTTCCTATTACTTGAGGAAACAGCACTGAAATGTATATGAAACTTCATCATCCTTCTCTTACAGGGACTGCCTTTTCACTTTACACATTATCAGAATTGATGTAACAGAACTGATATAACAAGGGCATCTCACTCATCTCTCACGGGTATTCAGTATTAGTTGCTCTTTCATCTATTGACTGGGGGGAGACTTCCAGTTCTTTTCTCTTCTTAATTATTCTTCAATTCAGTTTTCAAAATTGAGACTTTATCATTCACAATCTTTGTTTTGCTAATTTCCTTTTTAATTCCTTCGTTTACATGACTAATTAGAGAGTATGCCAAAGTTTTGTAAATTCAAGCACTATGGCCCTAGTGAAAATTAGACACATATTAGTATTCAGTCTTTAACTACTTCGAAGAAAGAAATACATGTTTTTTACCAAATGAAATGCACTTAGTTCATTGCCTCTTTGCAAGCCTCTATTTTATAAAATATATATGAATATATAACATTCTTTAATGTTCAGTATGTTTTCAGAAGAGTTTAATCTGCAAAGCACTGATGATATTCCAGTTTCCTATTCATCTTTTCTGTGTTAGCAATAATATTACAGTGAACAGGAACCATCAAGATCACTTGTCTGATTCAATGATGTGTGCCTTATAAATCTGGTGACCAAGTCTCCCTAAGGACTGAAAGTTTCCTTTAGTAAACCTTCTCATCCCAAAGTGGGCTTTGCATTGCAACTGACATGATGATTTAAAAGAGCTTCTTGTTTTAGTGTTCATACGGGTGTGATGGTGCACGCCTGTAATTCCAGCACTCGGGAGGCTGAGACAGGAGGATCACTGTGAGTTTGAGGCCAACCTGAACTACATAACAAGAATCTGTCTCAAAAAAATATATAAATACAAATGTTTTTTAATATTTTGAAATTATACTGTGCATGTTACTATTTAATTCTACATAGGACTAACCCGGACACTTATTTTCTGACACACTGACTGTGGATAAATTTTCATGTTTATTTACTCAAAGTGCTATAACAGAAGTGTAAGAGTTTAGGTATAGTGTTGGCAAGTAATTTTAGGGTAACTGTTCCTTGAGTTCTCTATTGCTACTGTGTGTGTGTGTGTGTGTGTGTGTGTGTGTGTGTGTGAGAGAGAGAGAGAGAGAGAGAGAGAGAGAGAGAGAGAGAGAGAGAGAGATGAACTGCCAAAGAGCACTTAAATTAATATAGTTGATCTTCTCCCATAATGAATGAATCTTTCTAAATGAAAATAGTAGACATAAAATTTACTGTTAAAAATAACTTTCTCGGGCTGGGGATTTAGCTCAGTGGTTAGAGTGCTTGCTGAGCAAGCACAAGGCCCTGAATTCGATCCCCAGCACCAAAAAAGAAAAAAAAAAAAATTCTCAATTATCAGTAATGCATTACAAAAGAATATACTACATTGGTCACTGACCTTGACCCTTACTAGCATAGTGGTCTGTGATGGATGGCATGATTTCAGGTGGTAATTAGATTTGATATAAACTTTTAAGCACAAATCTTTATGTTTTGTTTTGTCAAAGTTGCATTGGCATGGATTTCCAGTAAAATATCAGTCAGTTATAGCCATTAAAAGATAACCTTTGGTTAGTACATCAGATATATCTGCCAGGTCTGGTTTGCTGAAGCTCTAATGTTCTGGGACAAATTTGATACATAACTTTTCAAGATCACATCCATTCTGTGAATCAAGGATTGTCATGATTACCTTTAGTAACTTCATGGGGCCCTGATATAGGAAAAATAAGATAATCATCTCAATGACCTTTTTATTTAAGTACTCCCTTTAATTATTGTAATTATGTTTACTTGGTGAAGATACTGCAGAGACTTCAGACTCATTAATCTTCTATCAACCCCCATTTCTGTTCCAGCTGCAGACATAGGGATCTTAGGAGTGTTAGGAGCTCACAGCAACATGGCACAGCTGAGGCCGCTGGCTCTCTGGTGGGAGCCCAGGAGCCCGGCCTCTACTTTTCCTTAGTTACTAAACTCTTCTCTTTCCATCAATCACAGCTTTAGTACAGCAGCTGCCTTAGAATCACAGGACTAATCTCATTATTTCCCTATTAGTCATCAGGTCTCACAAAGCCTTACTCACCTGGTTTAATTCCCATTAGTGGACCTTATCTCCTACCTATTTCCAATCCTAGAAATTCTTCCAGTGAGCCTCCTAGAATTCACTGTCAGTTATTAGCAAAGCACTTTGTACCTCATCCTCTTTTCTCAGAATCCTTTTCATTCTTCTGCTCTGCCCCATGGACACTGCTTTCCCTCCAGCCCTTCGAGATGGAGTTTGAGTCTTCTGGGGTTCCCTGCATAACTTGTATCACTTGTTTTCTAAATGATCTAAATCTATTACCACAAATGCCATTGGATATCTATAAATATTGTAAATTAAATAAAAAATTAATGTATTATATTATCCATAATTTTGCCATACCATATTTTATTTCAAACTTTTGACTTAGGACTCTCGATGATTAACTGTATATATGCATCCTATTCTTGCCTGTATATAATTCAAATTATAATTATTTGATGAATAAAAAATAAATGTATAAAAACTAGAAGTTTGAAATATACATTTGTTATTTTCTATTTTGTTTTTTATAAGCATTAAAGTATAATTCTGAAAGTTTAATGGAAATGGACAGATGCCATTACTCTATTTCAACTCTACAGTCCTATATGAAATAATTTGCACAGTCTTTTCAATTCTATTATTAAAATTTTTGCCACAAGAATGAAGTGTCAGATTTTTATTATCTGCTATATATTGAGAATTAGAATTGCATGCCCTACCACACTGACCTTTATCTATATTCTGCATTTTGATTGGATAACCTTTCTACTTTTTTTTCCTATTTGTAGCTTTACTAAAGAGAAACAGGTGAAATGCCTGGCCTGTAAATATACAAAATAGCAGATGGTCAAGCTGGTAGAAGAGATGACTAAATTTCACACAGGATATGTAACATTCCAATGCCAGGACCTCATTCTCATGTGAAAATGTAAATAAGAATGCAAAGTAGTATAACTGAATCTATTCTGTAAAAATGAATAAAAGAAATGTGGCAAATTTAACCCATTCTACATAAGGTTGTTATTTTCTAGCATCCATAGAAATATTGAAAGATTACTTGAGGTCACAAAGTCAGTTTTCATTATTGCTAAAGTGATGACATACATATATTTGTATCACAAGCCCTGTATAAGGAAAGCTACTTCAGATCTGTAATCTTTCTTGGTTGACACAAAATCACGCATTGATTATGACTTTCTTCAACTCTTTTCTGACAGTGTGTGTGCTAATGGACTCGGCAAAATTGTAGTTTATAATAGGCAAAGACTTAAATAACTTTACTCCAAATACCCAGAATCACCTTCAAACTTGTTTGCACTTGATTTTAAACTCAATATTTCAAGTATACACACATATAAATCTATCAGAATTCATGTCTGTTACTTTCGTGACATTATTATTCTTAGTATATTTATAATTAGCACATGAGTGCCAAGAATTGCCAATTAGGTTAGAAAAAATTACTTTCTGGAAATTAGACCAATTGACCAGTAAGTTGAAGAAGGCATTTTTGTAATCTACGTTTCCAATAGCTATAGGAAATAGTCTAATTTTTTTCTTATCACTATTCTACACTTTTAGGTAAGGAGCAATTTATCCATATTCCAAATGCTGACAATTACATAAGAATTTAAAGTTGTCTAAACATTCAGCAAAGTAGAAATAATTTGAGTATAAAATTTAAAATATATATATTAAATATATGATTTTTAAGTATAAATGTAGTTAAATTATAATTTTTTATTTTTACAAACAAGTAAAAAGACTTACAAATGTAAGTAACCAATATAAAGGAAAATAAGACAGAAAAAATGAGAAAAAAAGCCACATGTGTGTTTGTACTTATTGCATGCTCAAAATTCCTCTACTCTTGCTTTAAAAGGAAGTTAAAATTTTGGCTCCAGGCATCAGAGGAGTCAAGAAAAGAGGAAATCATGGAGAGGCTGGAGCGGAGGTATCAATAAAAATATAAACATGTACCATAAGGAAACAAACAAAAAACAAAACAACTCCAACAGCAACAACAAAAGCAAAACTCTAGACAGGCTAGTCAGGAGGAAAACCCCTCTCCTCGGCATTAGTCTTTGGAGTAGTTCCTTGTCTAGGTTCTCTCAGGGTAAAAATGTCCCCAGCAAAGTAGTCTTAGCTGTATCTGTTATGCTGAGGACATATTATCATGAATCTGTTCCAGAGTGCTGATACATAGGACCTTATTTTCCTCCTTACATCCACTTATTAAATGAGTAATTATTCTTAGTAAGAAAGTGATGAGACTAAATTATTTACCAAACTTTCCTAAATTTGCATATTTAGAAATTAATAAAAAGAAGATTTAAACCCAGATATGTCTGATTCAAATTCACTTCTTAACAGGTATGTCCATAATAAATACTGAATTCAAGTTTTTGAAATATTTGCTATAAATATGTATAAAACAGTGACTGTACCATCACATAATCTAACAAACAAGTGTTGGGATAACAGAGAACATGATAGGAAAATAAAGGATGTTTTCTAGGTGTGCAATTTTCTAGAATAATCTATTGTTTTGTTCTACTTACTTTAGTCTAATTTTAGTCTATGTGCCACCAAAGTGAGCACGTTACTTCTTGTAATCTAAAGGAATGCATCTTACAAATATAGGTGTTTTGCTTTGTCTTTTTCTCTTCAAACGGGTGGCACTGATTAAGATATAAAGTTTCCCAAGAAATATATAGAATACAGTTGATTTATGCAGTGAGTTAAAATGACAGCCATCCGTTGCACTGTTAGCTAACATCACCCACACAACTGAGAAAACTCTCCAGCACAGTCTAAAGTCAAGGCCAACACTCCTCAGGTAGGATGCCTGGAAGCCAAGCTCCTTCCCCAATACCAAAGTGGTTGTCTCACCTACTTTACTTTCCAATCCTGTTGCTGCTGCTCTCTCTCTGCATTGGTGGAGTTCTTTCCACCTGCGACCCTTTTAAAAAGCGATAGCTTTATGTTACACTCAGTGGCATATAGCTGTCATGTCAGCTACACAGGAGGCTGAGACAGGAAGACAACTTGAGCTCAGGAGTTCTGGGTCAACCTGGTAACATAGTATGACCCTCTCTTAAAAAAAATGAAGAAAAGTCGATGTCCTAGTTTTGACATAATGACCAAACTCCATTACTGATCTCAGTTTATCATTTGTTCATCTGACACTTAAGTACACCAACCCTAAGTAGAAATGGGTTTTACCTTATCCCAGCCAATGATTTGTCTGCCCCCTAACCTACATGGGTGCAATCCCCTCAGCAAATATTAACAAAATTCTCTAGCTCAAGAAGACAAAGTACTTCAAAAATTCCTTAATACAGTTCCAAGTGATCCAGTTAAACTGAGCCTACATACTTAAGGGGGAAATTTTTGGTTTACCTTGAAGTTATACTTTGAATTAATAGGTATAAAATAGAATATGTACAATTCTCACAAACACTGAATCAAAGTAATTTCCACATATAGTCATTTAAGGAATAAATACAACTGATTATTATTTTATAATTTGGATGTGCAAATGCAAGTAACATATCTTGGCATGTAGACAATGAAGTTTTCATTATTAAAAGTTCACAATCTAGATCAAATTTCAAATCAAAACCTGTCCTCGACACGCTCCATTTATCATATTTAACAGCTGACACTGAGCATTCTTCATCCTAGTTTTGTTCCCAGATCCGAAGTTCTTCTATTGCAACCTTTTTTTTTTCATTCTTCTGTCACAACTTGACAGTCATGATTTTATTCCATAAAGATTATTTAATACTCGAAGGGAAAATGGAAGATAAAATTATAGAATTTATTTACATGAGGTGGCTTGGTAATTAGTTGTACCTTTTAGGTGCATTTTCATAAGAACACCAAAGTGGTCATGAGGAATTTCAATCATTTCTACTTCTTCAAAGCAGATGTAGCTAAAAGAGGTATTTTTTGTTAGGAGGGTCTCTGAGTAATTGTCACATGACTTGACTTCTTTTTAAATGTGAATATGAAATTCTCTAAAGTACTTCCATCTGCTCTGAATTTTCTCAAGTTATTCTTAATGGAAAAACCAGGTTTTAAAAAAATCTGCTAATAAATATTTGTTTATCCTTACTGAATGAGATAGTATAAATTAAAACAGGTATCTTATTACTTCAGATTTAATATTTCTAGGCAGGTAAATCAAAATCCACATCTTTTCAAAGATAACTGTTTGAATATATAAATGTTATTTTAGAAATAGACTGATCTATAAATGTAAGTGCATATTAATATTTATGGAATTCAGAGCTCATTTGAGATATAAAAAAGAAAATCCATTGTCCTAGCATCCTTGAACACAATAAAAAGAACAATAATTTCGTTAATTTTATCCATATTAGTCATTCTAATTTCAGTGTGAGTCAGTAAGCTGGCAAAGCATGCAGTGTAAGATTCTTTGAATTCTTGATCAACAAGTAGAGTTCACCCTCACTAAAGCAATCTCATAAGTTTATTACATGACAATTGCCCTCAAACAAGCTGAGAGGGACAGGAGTAACAAACTTAAATAAGTTTGGATCATTAATTAAATTTTATTTCAAGAACAGTCACAAAGAATTAAATCTATGGAAGTGAGGAATAATAGGTGGAACTGAGGCCACTAGACACTATAGTTACTTGAAAAAGTGATTTAAAGGATGATTTTGAGATTAAAAAAAAAACAGACAAAACAGAGGAATATTTAGGGAAGACACAAGTTCATTAGCAAGAAGAGAAGAAGCAGAACATGGAAAGCACACTTTAATGGACTGAGTATAAATTACTGTGGACCAGAACTGATTGGAGAGGCTTTGAACACTAGATTAAAGGCAAATTTTTATTCTGTAAGCTGAATGTGTGAACCAAAGGATTTTTTTTGAGGAGGGTATGATAAAAACAGTGATGCTTTAGATTAACTTGTATATGAAGAAGAAAATGTATAGACAAGGAGATAAGTAATGAAGATATTTTTGACTGAAGGGATGGAAATTAATTTTTAATTACTGAAATTGAAGTAGATAAATCTACTGATAAATTTTTGTGCAATTAGGAGATAGAGTATCATGTAGACTTGCCTGGCCTAAAAGAAGATGTGATGTACATAAGAATGTACAGTGTTAGACAAGTTCCTAGATGCAAATAATTTATAGCCAGTAAATAAAATCATGGAGAGAGTTTTGTAAAAAATAGGTCAAGGCTCGAGTTATAAATTAACTCTAGCCATTCACCTCGTCTTTCCTATATTATTTTCCACTAATTTCAGCACCCCCATATCTCATTTCCAAATAATGGCAAAGGAAGATCAAATACCCTATTTATAATGAACATGCCATGAAGTGTGAAATTTCCCTTAACCTGCAGACCACAATTAAGGAACTAAATTTGTGTGCAATTAAACTGGAGAGCAACTTTATTTTCCCCTATAAGATCAGAGTACATTTTCCTCAGAAATAATATAGCCTATAATTCGGTAACACTGTTATGAAAGACTCCTTTTTGTCTCATACATTATAAGGGGTCAGAGGTAGTGAACTGTATTTTACACACTGAGTTCTGAAAATTACACTCTATTAAGATTCTGTAATTCCAAAAGTTATCGCCTTTTAGTAAGAACTGGCATCAGTGAGTTTTAGTAATAAAATTAAAAATAGAAACTAGGATTCTTAAAAAGCATTTAAAAAATAAGGTGTTTTAAGAAAACTGTCCTTTCTTCTAGTGGACTGTTTGCTTTGTTACCAAGGGCTTTTTGTCAGTTATTCTAGGACAGCCAGGTTAGCTTTTAGTTAAGTCCATTACTGAAGGAAAAGAAAAATCTTTAAATTATGAATTGGAGGATTAAATATTATTATCATTCTATCAAATTCAGGTATTATTTACTAGACTAATAATGAAATAGCAATATGATTAAATAATTTTACTTACAAAAATGTTAAAAAGTTATAAACATAGTGGTACCTCAGTTGACGAATGCTTTTTGTTTGTAAACAATTTGGTTCACAAACAAGCATTTGGCAAATTTTGTGTTTTTTTTTAAAACTCTGCATCCTGTGATGAATACAACTTATGAGCAAGAATGTGGCCATCTTCTTCAGAATCATGGAACAAATTAAGTTTGTGAACCGAGGTACCACTTAGTAGTTTTGATTTTCATTTCGTGTCAAAATTGTATTCTTTTATGAGTTCTGAGGAAATTTGGAACTGTATTGTCTATCTGTGCTGTCCAGTTGGGTGGCCAGTCACTTGCCACATTGTTCTATTAACTGAAATATGAGGAAGGCAACTGGAAATCGAAATTTGTAAATTTATTTAATTTTAATTAATTTTAATGTCCACATGAGTCTAGTGCTACTCTTAGAAGACAGAAAAAAAGGTCATATCAGTTATACCCAACTGGCTTTCCCAAGGTTTGTAACTGGGCTATATCATTTCTGATACCTCCAGGGAATAAGAGTACGGTGGCCTAAACTGAATTAAATTTTTCTGCTCTTGCAATCTCTATTTTATAATTAGCCTCTTTTCTTTCTCAATTTGCACTCATTTCCAGGAGCATTCCATTCAATAATTATCATACACATTGTTTCTTCAAACAGAACAGTTAATCTAAAATAAAAAAAAAACCTGGTCTCCTGGCTCAAAACTAGAGTTTTTCAAAACTTTCTACTCTACCAATATGGTCACACCTGTGATTAGTCTGTCGCTACTTGTTTTGCAGAATTACTGGTATAATTTCTTAAGTGGGTTTCCTCTTTCATTTCAGTGGCTCTTCCTCCACCTTCCATAACACTTCTTCAATACTGTTACTCAGCTGGTGGTTACCGCACGTGATTCCATACTGTCAGAAAGTCCTCTAGGGTTTTATTTTTTAAGAAGAAATTAAATTAAATCAAAATCCTCAGCAAAGTTGCCAGTATCATTTGGTCTCTACTTCTTTCTTTTCCTGCTTCTCTGTCACATTTGCTCTTTACTCACTGAGCATGCAATGCTTTCTTACTGTATAATCCTTATCTTGCTACATGCTGGATAGAAGGTCTTTACTTTCCTATAAAGCCTGAAATGATTGCTACAGCCCTTCTTCCCAGCCCTCGCCTCTCACCATCTTCTTCCATCTTGAATCACACGCATTACACAACCACTATGATCATTACCATCATTTCAGTTACCTGTACTCACTGTGCCCCAAAAATATCTTCTGCAGAAAATGTTGCTTTACTTCCCAAGGAATACCTGGATACCCACCTTTTACTTCTTAACTGGATACCCACCTTTTACTGACTCTTATTACAATTCCTACTATAATGAATGGAAGTAGTGGCTAAACGTTTGTATTATCTTTAGCAGCCTGCGAGTAACTAGAAAACAAGAACTAAATCTTTCTTCTCTACCTCTCTGGTATCTGAATCTATGTACCTTGTTCCTCAAGAGCTGCTAAGTCCATAAAAAGAACACACTAAGACTGAAGATGTAGAGATGAAATTAACATAGAATAACCCAAAGATAAACAAACTTGTGTGTATATTCCACGTTTCATAATTTGGATCCTAAGAAAATATGATTTTGCCTAGATAGATATTTGTATGAATATATATATACACATATACCTTACATATATACAGAGAGATATTTTATATATCATATAAATATATTTTACTGATTGTGGAAACTGTAAACATGACTTAAAAATAAAAGCATTTTAGAAACATCTTCTAAGGAACAGAGAATTTGAACTAAATAGGTTAAAGTGTCACTTATAAAATATGCAACTAGTGACCTCTGCTTGGTTATTATATAAGAAAATAAACATTCCATACTTCTTGTCTATGACAGCATATTCTCCGATCAGTCTCCTCTTCCCTACCCATAAGACAGAGAAATAGTCTGAGCTATTTCATGAATAATTTTGTTTCATGTTTAGATTATCACACAATCCTCATACCAGATAATATTTTCTAAAAGTCCTAATAGTCCCGATAGTTTATTCAGAGTCTTTATCTCCAACTGTATTAATAAAAAACTAAGATTGGAACCCCCCCAAAAAAGAAAAAAATATATATATATATCTTTCTGCTCAAGAAAGATAGTGTAAGTGCCCGGGAAAGCCAAGTCAAGCTGAAATTCACAGGACAAGGGTGTCGACTGCCAAACAGAAGAACGGCTGAGTCACAGCCATGTCCAGAAGAGGCATCAGTAAGGAACACGAGGGAGAACGCTGCCCGAATTGAACAACGCACCAGAAATCTACTGGGGTAGACAATGCAGCAGGAATATGAACTACATATAAAATCAAAAATTCATGATTTGGGGAGCATTTTTTGTCTTTCTAAAAGTTTCAATGAGACAGATGCCCCCGCAAGTAAACTGTACAATGGCCGTACGTGGAGAGTTTACATTTAAAACCGCATGTCTTAATTCCTGGGTAAACAAAGAGTCTGCGCCAGGCTGGTATCTCCCTAGTCAATTTGGAATGAAGAGAAGTCTCAAATACATTAATGTACACAAAGGGACAAAAATAACCCAGGATGGCAGGTAAAACAAACATTACTTACGTTCACATTTGAAATAAACACAGATTTAAACCATTATGGAAATTACACTGTAGAAGAACTGAGAATATGTTACATTCTACTTTGTCATTAAATTCCAGCTAGTAGAAAAATGCCCTTTTTCACTATTTGTGAGAATCTTATAGTTCACATTTACAGGAAAATTATTTAACATGTAACATTATTAAAGGTATGAGTTACTCCAAGCAAAAATGGCATGCAAAATAACCGATCTACAATAAAAAATTACCAATTTTTAAATAATTACACATAGCAAACTAAGACTCTATAATCAGCTCATCAAAGAGAAAGTGAATGTTGCATGTGTACAAATGAAATTAATAGCAAAACTGACACACAAAGTAAGCAAAATGTAATGACTTGGTCATGGCTTACTTTTCTTCAATAGTAAAATGATTTGGTTTTAATCTATTAGAAATATTCATATCATTAGAGTAAATATATATTATCAAAATCATAAAGTAGAGGACTAAATTTAAGCAATCGTGTTGTTTTCATGGATTTAAGCAATAATGGCACCCTAAACATTGAAATATTATCATTTTAAAAAAGTTACTGCATATACATAAACACTTACGGTTACTTGCTCGCAGCCAAAATCTGTATCCACCACGAGATTCGAAGTTATTGTCTGTTAAAAAGTCACAAAACACGAACATGTTAATATAAAACACATAAACTAAATTGCAGTAGCTAGTAAGAGTCTGTTATGTTTGTAAATAAGAACTATAGTATTATGACTGTAATATCCTGGCTTTAGTTTATTTTCATGAAAAAAAATCCACAATAAGGAAGTGCAAATTATTTCATAATGTTTCTCATAAGTTAAAAATAGCACTGAAGGGGCTGGGGATTTAGCTCAGTGGTTAGAGTGCTTGCCTAGCAAGCACAAAGCCCAGAGTTCGATCCCCAGCCCCCCCAAAAAAAATTAGTACTGAAAATGAAAAAGAAAACTTCATTTCATTTACAAAAACGTCTTAGATGCAGTAAACAATGTATTGATTTTCCCCTTATTGAAAGTAATGTAATCATTGTTTATATTGAGTGACTAAAGTATAATTTTCATTCTGAGTACATACTCATATTTTAATATTTATTCAAAACACTCTGGCTCAATATATCTTTCTTGATCTACCAAACAAATTTGAAAATAATAAGAATAAAAAGTTAGAGACACTTTTTGAAAAATAGAGAAATATATAATTCAACCTATAGATCAAATACAATGTTTTACTCAATATTTAATCAATTTATTAAAGAAAAAAAGAAAAGAAAGAAAGAATTTATCATATGCTTGATGGTGAGCAGTATCTGAATATTCACTCTGAAGTACAGAATTAAGTAATTATCTGAATCTCTCAGGCCAAAAGACCAATTTACAAGAATTACTCAGATCACTGGGGCAAATACTACTAGACGAGTTGCTTTCGTGAATTACTTCTTAAATGCTAATTTTACTGTTCATAGTTGCAATGTACCAAACACAGAAAGAAATGATATGGTGTGAATTAGACATCTGTAGGCACAATAAAAACATCTGAAAATGTCTTAAGGAGACAAGTTTTTGCTCTTAAAGAGAAAACATTTTTATTTCTATGAATATATCTAAAAATATGTTCTAATTACACTAAAACTTGATTTGGACTTAAATATTAATTTGTCATGATTTTACATTTTCATCTTGTCTAGTTATCCAATTTAATTTGTTTTCCTCTTCCTGGCAACATTAAAAGTACAAGGGAGCTTTTGAAATATGTTTCCAGGAATATGCTTGATACCAATTTTAAAGCTATATCCGGCCAAAATATGTCCTGCTTAATACAGTAGAAAAACTAGGATGTAATACAAAATTAGAAGCATTTTATTTTGTTTAATAAGCTGCATAATTTTTTCCTTTTTTTAGTAGTCAAAATCTACTGACATAGTGTAACCTGAAATGTTTCTTTACATATTTCTCTATTATAATAAGATTCTTTTAAGTCACTTTTAGAATTTGAAGAAAACGATATTTTTTAAAAGCAAAGAAAATGTTTTAAATTTTTATAATTACTTAGAGAAGTAGTCTTCTGTCATACAGGAAAAAAAGATATTTGAATAATGAAAGTTATTTGGTGAAGAAAGTGATGCCAAGCTAAATAGTTACATAGGAGATTTTCTTTCGAATCTCTCATTTTAAAAATTATTTAATAGCAGTTAATGTCGGGTTAATCTTAGAAAATATGGATAAAAATAATAACTTTTGCTCTTTAATATTGATGTGAAGTACTGTTACTTTTCAAAATAATTTCCTACATATCTCCAAATTTATTTTTATTAATACAGGGCAAATCTAAAAATGTTTTGTTAGAAAAGTATATTTTAGTTTTACAATTAAATTTTCATTTTTTTATAATGTACACATAATTTTTATTTTAAGAATGAATTTTGCCACTCAAAATATTTTTTAAGAATAAATGATATCTTATTTCTCCCCATAAAAAATTTAGCCATAGAAATTTAAGATTCGTAATCAATCTCTACTTAGGATAAAAATAGATATTTTATGTAATTTTTAGTTTCCTATTTTCACTCTTCAATTACATCATTAGCATTTACTTTGTATTTTTTTCTTCCTTCAAGGGATATACTCTATTATACATGTTTTAGTGTTACATCTTGTTAGAAGTATTTAAAGAGTAGAAGTCATAATTAAATGGGAGAAAGATAAGTACCATTTTGCAATTTGGGTTGTATTTGAGGTGGTAAAAGGAAGATTAATCATGAGATCAAATCCTTCACTTCTATTTTTCAGTACAATTTCTTTCTCTTTAGTCAAATGCCCCACGTAGGCACACTCAGCCCAATAGCAATGTATATTTGTTATGATTTGTGTCTAGATGTCCCCCCAAAGTCTCATGCGGTCATAGATGGGGCTTTTTCAGAGATGGCTGAATCTAGAGTGTGTGATGCTGGGATTAAGTGCATGTAATTACTAAATCAATCCACTGATTGGTTTGGCACCACCCTAATCCTAGCATCCTGGATCAGATAGAAGGGATAGAAAGAGGCTTGCCTACACCTTGCTTATTGCTTGCCTTGCTGCCTTCTGCCTGTCTGCCATGCCACCCTGCCTTGGACCCAGCTGACTGCGGCCTGAAACCTCTACAAACTGTGAGCTAAATAAACCTTTCTTCCCTTACCTTTGGGTGTTGGGTATTTTGTCTCGGCAATGAGAGAAAAGTAACTAAGACAGTATTCTACTATTGATGAGCTATCTGGAGTTGTAGGCATTTTTCTTTGAATGAAATATAGTTGGGAAATGGCTATCGCAATATTTGGAATGGGAATTTGAGAGCCCTAGCAATTCCTCTGCTTTAACCCCTCCCTATTTGTAGTTCAGAAACCACCTCCATGGAACCTCCAGATTTCTAGGAAACAAAGTCTGAAATCCATTTCTTCATCTCATAATTTTTCATTTCTTTACAAAAAGCACAGCGGAGAAAGGGGTTTATATGATCCCTGGGAAAGAAAAGGGAAATTCATGGAAGGAAATACCGTCTGGGATTCAAGTAAAAATAAAAGAAATGGAGAAAAGAGCAACGTTTCTGGTAAAGTTTGTAATATGCTTGCCAAAGTATTAGGAAGCTGATTGGGAAATACAGCCTTGCAACAAAGATGTAAGAGAGAAGTAAACTGTAGAGAAAACTGGTATATCTTCATTCTCCTAAGCTATATCTGGTCACCCTTACATTATGCTAATTGCCTTTAAATCTTGCCCATAACTTAAATTACAGAGATTGATTTAGTAAGTGACTCATAAATTAGAACTCTGTGCTCTAAAATGTGACTATGGTCCTGGATATAGCCATTATCCTTTCGGCATGCCCTTTATTGTTAAACCAACTAATATCTAATTACACTTGTATGAAAAAGTGAAAAAAAGAAAAAAAATTAAAACCTCTCATTTTCAAGTAGCTGCTCTAGGACTAACATCCAAAAGCTTGGAGAGTTTGCACAAGGATATTGGCTTACTTTGATATCACTTTTCTGCCTTAGAATGTTTGGAAGATCAGCACCAGACCCTGGTTTCCAGCCTGCCAAAACACATGCTGGTTTCTTGGTATGGTTTTCTAGCTCTTTTGCTATTAGTGCATAATTTGACAGTATGCTGCCACGGAAACAGAATTCATTAAGGGATTTCAGTTTTGTTCTGCCAATAAGGATTTTTGGCTACATGTAGAGCTGGCTTCTGAAGATTGATCCATAATATTTGTCTTACAAAGCCTTGTCATCTCATAGCATGACCGATACAAGGAAATAATCCATAATGAGCGAGGTTCTCCCAGCATGTGTTATTCCCTAGGGGTACGTTGGGCACTATTAGAAGTCACATTAACTTCTTTATCATTAAACCTGGGTGCTTAAAATAGACTGCATGAAAGTGGACATATTTTACAATCCTATCCTGTACCAGGTGACTGGAGAATGGATTAGGAATGTAAACCCCAATGTTCATTGCCTACAGTATCTCATGCAGGGGAAAAAAGAAAAAAAACTTTATATACTAAGTTTCAAGACAATTTTGCTGAAAATAACTATATGATAGATGTAGAAAAGAAAAAAATACAAATTTATAATCTTAAAGGTTTTAATCTGTACTTTCCCAGATGATTTCAGCAAAAAACTTAACATATTCTCTGCTACTTTAAACTGTAGTTTAGTACCACATAATTGTATTTTGATGACATATTCTGCCGTTACCTACTGAATTGTTTACTAATTTTTTTGTACTGCACGATACTCACATTTTTAAAATCTTATGAAATATTTTTATGCTGATGAGGCCAAAGTAACTGAGTTAGTATTTTAGGGGATTGATTGGCTCTGGAATGAAGCACTAACCTGCCCATGCGTTCTTGCCTGTGGTAACAGTGAAAGAATGGGAATGAATCAGGGAAAATACAGCAAGTATATTCGAAAATAAATCAGATAATAGTATTTAATACCATTGTATTGAATGAAGAGAGGAAAAAAGAATAATCTTTATTAAGGCAATGGTTCTTAATTGGGGATAATTTTGCCCCTAACTGGAATTGGGGATTTGACATTTGTTGCTATCACAACTGGTAAATGCTAATGTCAGTCAGTGGATTGAAAGCAGAGGTGTTGCCTATACCCTGTAATATACAGAGTAGCCCTCTATTCCTCCACATACATACATAAAGAACACCCTCATCCAAAATGTGAATGATGTTGAACTTAAGACATTCAGTTGTGGTTTATAATACAGTAAAAAGGAAAGGGAAAGGTCAAGCTATGCTTATCTCCAGTTCAATTCAGTTCAGTTAATGTGGCTTATAGACCAAAGAGAGTTAAATTCCATGAAGAAAAAATAGCCTTATGTTTTGAGAGGGGCATAAACTCAAGAGTTTATGAGAAATAAATTCACTGATACCTCCAGTAGGTGGGAAAAAGAGAGCCCCAAACCCATTGCTGTTTTGAGTGGGGGTGTAAGAATGGCACACTGAAAAAGCAATCCCCAAAAAAGGCCCTGGGAGGTGGTAGCTCAGAAAGGAAGCAAATCCATGACTCTATGTTGTTTTTTATGTTCTCATCTGTCTGGAATCACTTAACATTTTTTTACCCTTTAACATACTTTACTACTTCTACCATTATTTTTTGAGCTTCTTCATTTGAATTCTTACATACCTTTCACACTAAAAAGTTTCCAGCTGTTGTCGTGTAACAGCAAGGGGGTAAATGCTTGCTGTCGCTGTGCCTGGACTTACTGTGTTTTAGGGCTCGATTCGCAGGGAAGGAGACAAGATACTACTCACAAATATTAATCAAGTTTTTTTTAATAATAAAGAAAGTAAGAGAAAAGGAAAAAACCCAGGAAAATCATACTACCAATCTATTGTTTCTATCACTGGCCATCTGCAGCACAGGAGCAGTTCAAGCTAGAGAAGCAGCACCAGGTGGGATGCGAGAAGAAAGCAGCAGTCGTGGAGGCGCCACCAGCAGCAGCCCCCATCGACGCACAGAGACATCCAGCAGCCTCGAGGGCATGAAAGTAAAACTCAGCAGCCACTGTGGGGGCACAACAAAAAGGGGGACCAGCAGCCCCCACTGGCGCACACAGGAAAAAGTACCATCAGCTATGCGAGCGAGAAACACCAGCTAATGAGTGAAAACTTCAGCTACGTGAGTGAAGAACATCATCAGCTACATGAGCAAAAAACATCAGCTACAGGAGCGAAAGAAATCATCAGCAACCCTGGCAGGCACGAGAGAGGGAGAGAAGAAAATGAGACTCCAGGAGGGAGCAAGAGAGAAAAAGAAAGAGAGAGAGAGAGAGAGAGAGAGAGAGAGAGAGAGAGAGAGAGAGAGAGAGAGGGAGAGAAGAGAGAGAGAAAGAAGAGAGAGAGAAAGAATTGCGCACCTGGGTGCTGCAGCTGAAGTTACCTATACTCTGACAAAGGAATCCTCCCCTCCAGGAAATGGGCGTGCACAACTTTACCTCAGGCATTCACCCTGGTCTGGCTAGGACCCAGTATGCTGCCAGAGTGCATATCAAAGTAAATTCTTTGTAGATAGTAAAGCTGTTCCTGCAGGGTTAGCCAGACCTTGGAAGAACAGGCGCACACTGGGAAGGTGAGACCTTTATCAGAACACAGGCATCTGAACCAACTCTCAATAACCATATAATGAATCTTACATGTTAGAACATAAAAATTGAGATAGATGTTAGATACAGTAAATAGGTAGGTCAAAAATTGATAACTTTCACTTAGTTGATTTCTTCTCATAATCCAAAAAGATATGTTTGGCTTTAGGATGGTTAATGATACAGGGATAGAAATAGCAAAGACTGAGGTGTCTATCCTGCTGTACATAATAGTGTTTCTTTAAGAACATGTAGTAGTCTTCATTCGGCAATGTGCCCATATTCTTGAATTTATTCCTCATTTGCTTTTTACTCCACTTATTTTGTTTCTTCTCATTTTTAAATCCTTTTAATTAATTAAATGAATTAATTATTAATTTATTTGAATTAATTTAAATATATTAATCTTTAATTAAATTCAATTAATTCTTTTTAAATTACCACATTTACTGAATAATTGCCTGCTGCTAAAATGCAAAAGTAAACAAGGTGTGTTCTCTGTCCACCAGACATGAAAGCTGGTATGAACAGAATGCAGTGATATCAACAGAGAGAGTGATGTAATAAAGTCTATCAAATGTACTTAACAACAAAATAGGTTATTTTATTTTTTATACAACTTTGTTTAGGTCTAATGAGTGTTTGGGAGTTTGATGAGTGTTTGAGAGTTTGATTGTCTTGTTTGTTTTGCAAACTATGAATTCCTAGGTACTACATTTCAAATATACAGTGGTAATAGTATTTGACAGACATCCTTCAAATACAAATTCAGAATTTTATATTACATAACACATAAAAATATGATAAAACAATATTTGTGTTTTTTAGAAGTCTCACAATTTAAGCAATAGAATGATCAATTAAGACTAACCATCTGTTGTGGCTTATATCTAGATGACCTCAAAAGCTTCACAACTCGTAATAGGTGGGGCTTTTTAGAGGTGGCCAGATCTAGGGTAAGTGAAGATGGATTAAAATTATGGGATAACTAAATTAGTTCACCAACTGGTTTAGCAAAGTCATGGGTGTGGATGATGGGAAGGCCCACTCTGGGAGTGGGAGGCACCAACCAACAGGTTTATAATCTGGATGGAAAAAGGGAGGCTCCCTGCTGCTGCTTCTCTGCCTCCTGCCTGTCCTGCCATGGGCTGTCTCTCCTCTGTGATGTCCTCTGCCATGCTGCCCTCTATGGAACCAGCCAGAGATGGATGGAAATCTCTTTAAACTGTGAGCTTAAATAAACCTGCCCTCCTTTAACTTTAGGTATCAGGTATTTTGGCCCAGAAACAAGAAAGTAACTTGTCTTCAACATTTAGAAACAAGGATGTAGATCTTAGTGAGATGACCAACTGTCTTTTAACTTTCATCTTAATTCATAGAGGCAAATGTTAAACCAAGAAGAAGAATTAAAATACTGGGGCTGCTAGAAAATATTGTTTTTAATATTACTTTCAGGGTTGAAAGGTTTTAAATGGAGACATACTATTTTGTTTTGAAGTTTGAAAATACATCAAATAAAAGGCTAAGTAACTTCTAGTTCATCTGAAGAAAAGTCATCCTCTGTTTATTAATACTTTTTGTAGTGTGTAATAGCAACAGTTTGAAAACCCTGTGGACTCCTTCACTGTTAACGAAGCCGAAGTAATTGGGCCAATCCCATCACTACAAATTTTATTGTAATAACTATACAATAAATATCTGTGCCTTTTACTTTTTCACATTATAATTTAAATAATGGAAGCTTTTAACTATAATGTTGTGCAAAATAAACCCTGAAAATAGTGTAAGATTTACTACTTTAATTGGCTCAATGATTAATAATTACTGTTGCAGAAATTATTTTAAATGATATAAAATAATAGTGGAATAACTATTAAGTTAATAGAATTGTAGAAGTTTGACTTTTTAATGTATTCTTCATCTACTTTCTAAGAAAATATGAGCAAATGTTTGAGAATATATACCTAATGTTTATTATTCAAATTCAAGATAAAATTATACTACACTGAAAAGTAATAGTAACTTTAAAACATATATTTCATAGTACTATAGAAGGTACTTTTCTCTACTAAATGTAGAGATTCATTACAAAAAAGTTTAATGTAATTTTGAAGACAGGAATGTATTTGAGGATGGACACTACATGACTTCATGACTTTTACTTACTACAAAATTACAGTATCAAGACAGTGTGGTAAGAGGGAAGGGGGAAAAGCAGGAAGGGAAAAAATGGAAAGAAAGGGGAAAGGGAAATCATGGAGAATTGTAAATAAACCTGCTATAAATAGGGATGGAGGTAACAGAAGGAAGGGGTGGGTAGAGGGGGGAGAACCAAGAGACACCATGTACAGGTACAAAACAAACATGTTAAATGTGATCAATATATGGACAATGTACCAATACATGTTCTTGGTTAAAAAATTTAAAAAAAAAAAGATCCCATTTAAAAAAAAAAAGACAGTGTGGCATGGGGAAAGAATAGACAAACATATCAGTGGAAGAGAGTAAGAACTCAGATCTACATAAACATAGTTAACTGATCTTTGACAAAGGGGTAAAGGCAATACAATGGAGCAAAGGCAGTTTTTTTTTTTTTTTTTAACTAAGTAGTGTTGTAACTCGGTATCTACATGGAATAAAGAACCTAGATTTAAGACACTAAACCCTTCACGAAAAAATGAACTGAAAATGAATCATAGACTTTACTGAAAAATTGAAAACTCTAAAACTGCTAGAACACAATATAAAAGAATAATTTTTTAGATTCAGCACCAAAAGCATGAGATATGAATACAAAAATTGATGAGTTGGATTTTACTAAAAATAAAAATTTAAGGTCTGCATAATGTACTGACAAGAGAATGAAAAGGCAACCAACATACTGGAAGAAAATATTTGCATAAGTTATATCTGATATAGGACTGCAATTTAAAAATGTATCAAATAAATTCAGAAAGTTCAACAATAAGGAAAAAAAAGTCTTATTAATACTTGGGCAGACTTTAGCAGATAACTCACCACAGGTGATACAGAGATAGCACATAGACATATAAAAAGATTCCATAGCACATACGTTATCACAGAAACACACAATCAAACAATGAGATACCAGTACATACCAATGAGAATAACCAAATTCAAGAATACTCACAACACTAAGTGCTGATGAGGATGTGCAGCAACTAGAGTCTTCCTGGCTAACAGGAATGCAAAACACTTCAGCTACTTTCGGAGACTGCCCAAGTAACAGTACTATCTTCTTACAAAACTATATATACCTTTACCATATGACTCAGCGATCATGTTCATTTATTTACCAAAAAGTAGTGAAAACGTATATCCATACAAAAACTGCACACTGATATTTATAGAAAGTTTCATTCTTAATTGTCCAAACTTTGAAGTGACCACAGGATCTTCAGTAGATGAAAGCATAAATAAACAAAAATAAATCCAGATGATGTTATATTTTTCAACGTTAAAAATAAATGAGTGATCAAGCCATGAAAAGACATGAAGAGGGGCTGGGGATTTAGCTCAAGTGGTAGAACACTTGCCTGCAAACACAAGGCCCTGAGTTTAATCCCCAGCACCAAGAAAAAAAAAAAAAAAAGAAAAAACATGGAGAAACCTCAAATGTCTGCTACTAATTGAAAGAAGCCAATCTAAAGAGTTTATATACTGTGAAATTCCAAATATATAACTTTCTGAAAAAGATAAAACTATAGATTAAAAAGATCAATGGTTGCCAGAGTTGAAGGAAGGGAGGGACGAATAGGTGGAACACAAAGGGGCTTTAGAACAGTGAAACTGTTTTATTCTACTATAATGGTGGATATGTACCATTGTACATTTGTTCAAACCTACAGAATATACAATACTGAGTGAATTATAATGTAAACTATGAACCTAGGATAGCAATGATGTGTGATTGTAATTTCATCGATTGTTAACAAATATACCACTGTGGTGGGGATGTCGATAATGGATGAGCTAATACTTGTATGGGTCAGAAGGTCGATAATGGATGAGCTAATACTTGTATGGGTCAGAAGGTGTATGGGAAATCTTTGTTCTTTCTATTGAATTTCTTCATGAACCTAATATAGTCTATTCAAAACAAGAGAATGTAAAGAAATGGGATACTTCACAATAAATTGTAGCACATTTTCAGAGAATGACCTTAAATTCCATCTCAAAATATCAATATAATTTTTAAAGTATTAAATACTTGAAATTATAGTGGTTTTTATTATGATGAGGTCAAAATCATTACAGTGATATCCATATGTTGGAATATAAATTGATGAAATCATAATTTGCAAATAAATAAGTTATGAAAATATAAATGAATGAAAATTAATGTAAAATAATACGGTATAATAATTTTGTTTTCAGTTAGAAAGAAGAATAAAGAAGTCTCAGGCTTTTAATTAAAATATCCCCAAATACAAGTAAATGATATTGTACTTTATTAATGAAGTAATGTCTAGAACTAAATCAAATGAGTTCTAATAAGTGAGGCTGTTTGATAAATATCATTATCCATCAGAGAGGTAAGGTGGTCATACACTAATTACATGCACTCTGGAATATGACTTATTTTTGAAATCTTGTTCTTCTGTTTCCTACCTTTACAAATTTAAGCAAGACAATCTGTGACACCTTCATCACCCTCATCATTATAAATAATAAATGTTTCCCTACTTATGCAGTTCTTCTGGATAATAAATGAGACAATACAAATAAAAGTAAATCATTTAGAACAGGTCCTGTCAGACAGTCAGTATTTGTGTAATACCATTGGGTTTTTTTTACCATTTTATTTTTAAAATCATGAAAATGGTCTTTTAAAATCTTAATTTAAATGTTGGCATGAATATGTAAAGCAATAGTGTCTGTATTAGCCCTTTCATTGCTCTTTAGCTGTGTGGTGTTGATCAAGAACAAGGATTTTTGTCAGACCATGAGCAAATCCAGTTACACTTCTTGGAACTCAGACACATCATCCTAAATTGAGGAGATTTGACTATATGATCTTGTATTTTCACAACTCAGTGAAAGTCAAACTGTGATTTGGCTAATTGTGCTTATCCATTTTGTACGATGGGAAACTCCATTAAGGTTAGGTACAATAGTAAGTTTATAAAATAATAAACTCTCAGAGACAGAGTTGCCCACTGAAAAGAGAAAAATAATTTTTAGAATAATAGAAGTAACCACTGAGATTTCACTCTATGCTAGAAAGAGTTCTGGGTATGCGATTAAGACTGAACATATTAAGTATCTGGCCATAGCAGAAGAACCAGCCACCTGCTGGAACTGAACGCAGGTCCTCCAAATACTACTTTGCAGGCCCAAAATTTTATTTTTCACCACACTTCCTGAGTGATATCAAAGTTGCATTCCAAGAAAACTCCAGATCAAATTTATAATTTTTATAACTGGCTTAAAAAATCAAAGAAAGGCAATTTAATATTTTTGTGGCATGTAAAACCTTGGAACTAAAAGGTTTTACATAAAAAACAACAAAGCAGATGGCAAAACACTCTAAAATATGAATATTTTTAAAGAAGACTGCATGCATTCTGACTTATGATTTAACCAAAAAGGTTATCGTGATCATACCAAAATCAAATGAATAATTCACCCAACCCAAAAGGTTAAATTTAAAACAAAAAAACAGTACTCTATAAAAACATTATCCTGTTGAAGGCATAAATGTAGAGGTGAACTATCTAAAACTCTGTGAAGTAACAAAATTAACTTTAACTGTATCAAAATTAAAAACTATGTATGTCAAGTTCAGCACCTCACATTTGCCATACTGAGTTTACTCGGTAAATGCAAACATAGCTCCTCTTATGCTTCCATTGAGATTGAGATGGTTCTGACTTTACGAAAGGAGTTCAGTGAGTTCTTCCTTATCTATCACTGTCAATAGAAACTGACATTATTGACTATTCTTAATTGTGATCTCAGAAAGGAAATGTCATTTCTCAAAGCCAATATAACTGTTAGAGGATAACACTCCTGGCTGGGTCCAATGATAAACTTACTCTGATCAAGAGACACTATTTAGATATAACCCTTGTGACATAAAACATTGTTGGGACATCTGAGTGGGTCATAATGTGAGCAGTAAGAGATAGCCTCACATTATGATGTACTACAGTTATGTCATTATAGAGGATGCCTGGGCCATGCAGCTGAATGTACAGCATTATCTATCAGCCTATCTATCAATCTATCTACCAATTGATCTATTAATCTATCTACCAATTGATCTATTAATCTATCATCTATCCATCTATCTATCTGTCTATCTATCATTTATTTATCCACCACCCTGGGGATATGAATCCAGAGTCGCTTGCATGCTAAGCAAGTGCTGTAGCACTGATTTACATCCCCAGTACAACAGCATCTATTTCTGATGAAACAAAATCCAAATTCATCAGCTACAATTTTGGTAATGTTTACCAAGCAATTCAAATGCAAATCTTTATGCTCCCATTCCCAGTCAATTCAAAGAAGGTGAGGCAGAAGTTACAGAAAGAACATTATTAATATACTCACTCTTCTCTCTCTAGTCATCATCACTCTAAAAATAATCCAAAATAAAGGCCTTTTTAAAAAATTGTAATAAAATATTACACAAACTGTCACAGTAATTGGTGACAAATGGACTTTCACTGACAAAATCTTGTTCATATATCTTACTTAATGGCTCTTGATTTAATTTAAAGCCCCTCTTATCACTGTGAAATCATAATAGCTGGCTGAGTACAGTGTACAAGACAAGCATATCTTTAATTAAAGGAAGCAGTGTGTTATAGGGAAAAATAATCATGGGATCCAATCTCAGTACAATCCCTTCATCACTGGGAAGCACTAGACAGTCCCCTTAGCTCCTCAGTCCTACCAACTCTCTTCACCTGGAACATGAATACATATATATGTGTGTACTCATTCATATATATGTGTGTACTCATTCATATATATACACACATATATGTATTCATGTATACATATATACGTATATATGTATATGTAAAATCATACATATATACATATATATATATATAATCACTTTCTAGTTTGGTTTGCGTTTTAGAGATAAAATATACAAGGTTTGTGTTTCACTTCTAACTATATAAAAAGTGTGTATCAATTAGTTCTGATCATTAGTAGTAGCAATAGTAGTTGTAATAATCTAGAATGATTTTAATTATTATGAGTAGTTACTCTAATGGTAAGTCATGGGGTGAAAAAGCTCTACATACATGTGGAGAAACAGAAAAGTGCACTAATCCTAAAAGTACAATGTACGTGTGTACCAATGTAGAAGCATATACACAGGAGAGATGGTCACTGTGACGACGAGTTTTGCACACCGCTGGGACATGGTATATCTGTGAAGGTGTTTTCTGATGTGATTGACATTTAAATCAGCAGACTTTGAATAGACTGTCCTCCATTACATGCATAGGGCTTACCTTATCCAACCACTAGAAGGCTTTAATAAGATAGACTCTTCTCCCCCAAGAAAAAGGACTTTTGCAGTGTACTGTCTTGGGACTCTTCCCTGTCAGATTTCGGATTTGTTGAGCCTCCACAATTACATGAAGCAATTACTTAAAATAAAGATCTGTCTCAGGGCATATATAACAGCCAGTGTATATAATAGCTCTGGATTTTGGAAAGCCCTGACTAATACCATCATTAAGGCCAAAGAGCAAACTGTAACAGGCAACTTTAATAACTAGGATCTTCGATGGTGAAATCCACGAAACTTGTTTCAAATGCGATTTTACAGTATTATATGTAAGTTTGAAAATCACTTGTGTCATGTGTCCTTCAAAGTTAGGTGAAAGATGAATAGTTAAACCACTAACATAAAAAGAGAAAGAGAAATTAATTGCCAAACATAATTTTCTGGTGTAAGAAAAGATAAACTCTTCAGTATAAATATAGTGGCTTTAATGTTCTCAATGAAGAAATAAATCTGAATAACTTATCCTTTTTAAATAACATAGAAGGCACATAGTGCATAGCTATTAGCATTAAAACATGGAAAGAAATAGAAGATAAATGTTATAGTAGCTCTTTCATTTTATGTTGCTCACATAAAGATATATTTTAATAACCAAAAAAATTATCCAAACTAAAACAGGATTGCAAAAATGAATTTCTCTGCCCTTTTCAATTTGTATGTATTTATGATCTTTCATTAGTTATTTTTTACTTAAAGACTTATAAGCAAAAATCAACACAGCAAAATAATAATAATAATACCAATTAAATGCTTCCAGATTCATTGTCAGACACTCTCATGCATCTAAGAGCACATGAGAAGGAATGTAATCGGGTATACACAATTTAACTAATTATTTCCTGCACAAATTCAAATAAAGGCAATGATGGGAAGAAGATGAGGATACTTGAATTCAAGTTACCAAATGGCTGTAATGAAGTGAGAAAAATAAAGTGGACACTCGTGAATCTATCCTGTCTTTAACAAATAAGGATCAGAATTATAACTAAGAATTGTTATGGTGGATTACCATTCCCAGAAAGAATAAAGATCAATGACAAAATGATATTGGCACAATCCTTAAAATTACTCATGAGTGCTTTACACATACATTACTTCATCACAAAGTGTGATTTATTTTCTAATTTAAAAATGTATAATATCAAACATTTGTCAAAATAGCTATTTCAGAATTTTTATTAAAATATTTTAGGGGCTGGAGATGTGGCTCAGTGGTCGAGCAATTGCCTAGCATGTGTGAAGTTCTGGATCTGATCTTCAATATAAAAAAAGTTTGGGCTAGAATCATCTTGCACATATAATTACATTATGATGGTTACATACACAGTGCTGGGGATTCCAAAAATGGAAAAGATGCAGGAGTCTCACCTTGGAAATGCAAAGTTTTCTTCTATGGCTTTTCTTGTTCATGGTCATATATAATGTTTACTCAAATTTCCTGTTCTTGAATGTCCTCTTTCCCTTTGCCCTTTGCTATCTTTACAGTCTGCCTTTTGGAAAATGAATTTATTACCACTGTGTTAAATATCACCCAACATTAGTGACTCAAATTTCACCACCTAGCTCTCCCACTTCAAATGTATGCATCTATAAGTTATATTGTTTTTAGGAGTTCACGATTACCTAAGGAAAGGTTATACATCACTTCCAAACATCCTTAAGAAAAGAGTAAGTCTATATATCAGTCAAATCGAGGATATATGTTCAGCAGTATTTTCTTGGACGTCTTCTAAGAGAAGCATGATCAGTCTTTTTGGGGGGGGGCGGTTTAGGGGATTGAACCCAGGGCCTTTGCACTTGACAGGCAAGTGCTCTACCTCCTGATCTAAATCCTCAACCCATATGCTTAGTCTTCTGTCCATGGGGTATAATTTGGCATACCTAAGATGATCTAACTTATTTTTTTTTTAATTTTCTTACTACACGTTTGCAATTCACACAGTTAACAATCATCTAGGGATTACTTACATGTAGATAGTACAGCTTTTTCTTTTCCTTAATCCTCATTCCCTCCCCATCCTTCTTCCTCTGGTTCCCCAATCCACTTTTTAAATACTTATTGATATCATTTGTTTAATTTAAGTTTTAATCAAAATTACTTGTCATTTTTAAGTCATTCAGTTTTCTCACTCTTTTGGCCTTTGTTTATAATTTTGTGTTTTGCCTAAAATTTTCTTTCTTTTGGATTCTCAAACCTATCACCCCTTAGGCCAAAGCTCAGTCACTACTTCTAAGAATCATAAACTTTCCTCATTGCCCACAGTAGCTGTGATCTTCCTTTTACTAAATCCTAGTTTGCCTTCTTCTCATGGTCTTATTGTAGCGAGAGTTTTCCTTTCTTTTTGGATTTGTGATTCTCTCTGAGTATAATCAGAAGAGGGGGATCACCCATTCTCGGAAAACAAGAGCCAGTTTACTCTAGTCTTGGAAGGTTGTGGTGATGTGCGCCTGTGAAACCAATGCTCCAGATGCGGTGAGTTTGAGGCCAGCCTGAACTACATAGCCAGACCCTGGCTCAAACAAAACAAAACAAACTAACAAAAAACAATAAAAAAAAAAATAAATAAATAAAAAAATAAAAAAAACCTTTGTTCAAAAAATTAATACAGCAGTGGCAGCCATTATAATGTTTTGACAGTGTGGGAAATAGAGTCCTCAAAGTGAATCCCCTTTCTGCTCCAGCATTTTACAGGGAGTACATGGAGACGGAGCAGCAACACAACTGTCTTGATTCTTCCATTCCTGCAAACACATCACTGCATGGGGATGCCATCGACTTTCGTTCTTTCATACAGAAAAGATAAAACCACTGTCCTGCGTACACAGGCAAGGTAGAAACTCTATGACAGTTCAGAGTCCTTAAGGGCTCACTGTGTGCACATTGTTATCACAGGTTTCAAGAAGGGAACTGGCTGTGGGGGCTGGCGGGGAATGAACCCTTCTATATCGCTGGTGGAAACACAAACTGGTGATTCCTCAAAAAAACTATAATTAAAAATTCCACTCCAGCCAGGTATTCCCCTTTCAGGAATCTTTCCAACAGTTAAAGACACTATACCACAGTGATGCATACATACCCATATTTATAGTACTACAACTCATAATAGCTAATTCTTGAAAGTGATCTACACGTCCATCAAAAGATGAATGGATATAGAAATGTGGTATTCATACACAGCAGAGTACTACTCTACTATAAATAAGGATAAACCTGAGTTATTTCTAGGACAATGCATACACCTTGAGATCATAGTATCATGTGAAATAAATCAGACACACAACCTTAAATACTGCATGATTTCTTATGACAACCCAAAACATAAATAAAGAGCAAAATAATAATGACAATCGGAAATGGGGATATATCTTTTGTAAAAGGAAAGGAGACCGCGAAGTACAGAGAGGGGAGGAGGGAAAGGGAGGGAGGCAAACAAAGAATTAAGATGTACTATGTACCAACACCCCATGGTGAGTGTAACCATTACGTACTGCAAACAATTACTAATAAAAATGTGAATCAAAAGAGAGAGAGAGAACTGGTACATGCCCATGAACCCAGGAACAATTTTGTTTAATAAAATGTTAAAAGGAAAAAAGAAAAAAAAAAGGTAATACAGTAAGGCATTTTCTCCTATTAAATATCTTTATGTTAATGAACTCTGACAATACTCTTTATATTTCATATCCATTCCAATATAAAGTAGTCCATTTTCTCTTCTACATACCTCTCTAGCTGTTCTGAGCACAGCTGGGCTTATGCTGTTCTCTGGCAATCCCTGCATTCCCCTGGCTCAGGCAGCCTGCCGACTCTCTCCTGCTATAAGGTCCTGAGATCCACTGCTGCTTCCCACGGGAAGTCTCTCCCTCTCCCTCAGGAATTTCTCCTAATTTCTCAAATCCCAGTGCATGTTGGTGCTGCAAGGGAAGTTTGTACATCAAACTCTTTTCTAAATATTTTTCATAAACTGCCTTATTTTCATTGAGTGTGATAAGCTTAGTGGTAATCATATACATATTGGTATGATAATGGGAGTTAGTGTTCTCCATTACACAGAAAGCATTTTGAGCTCAAGAACTCTCCCTTGCTTCTCAATAAAAAATCTGAGCCTAGTACAGTCCATACTAATTGAAAGTACAAGGTAAATAATAGCTGAATGAATGAATAAATGAATGGATTTTAGATGCTAAACATACCACATGACTCAGCTGCAAGTTTATTTAACTATCAAGGTCTCAGACTTTTCTCCGATAACATCATTTCTAAATAAAATTAAAACAATAATTTCTAATGTAGGCATGCAAATAAACAAAACTAAGAACTACAATACCATCATTTTCTCCTTTACTTAGTAAGTCTCTCAGAACGTTGCAATTTGCCCACCTTATCTCTTGTTTCAGGGATTAGTACTTAGAATTTCAGTATTTCTTCATCCTATGAAAATCCTGAACATTTCTTTTCCCCCACTCTCTCTTTTGTGTTATCTCCACTACACAAATATTCATATATTAATACTTAACAGCATAAATTCTGAAAGTACTTATTAACTGGGAATAATTACCTACAAAATAACCATAAGATTGACAAAGAGGAAGAATGACAGCCAGGAAGGAAGGAAGGAAGGAAGGAAGGAAGGAAGGAAGGAAGGAAGGAAGGAAGGAAGGAAGGAAGGATAAAAGAAACTAGGTTTTTTTTTAAATTTTCAGAATCTTTTTATAAGCTATTCTGAATCTTTAAATAGATTCAATATCGCAAATTATAGTACTTTCACGCCAGTGTATTTGAAGATGAGTATCCTAATCTAACTCTTTCTTTCTTTCTTTTCACCTTCTGCTTGCAACGCAAGCACTCTAATCATTGAGATAAATCCCTAGCCCCCCAATCTAACTCTTTAATAACATTTTCCATATACAAACCTGGTGAGGACACTATGACAGTTGGTATGTTGACATATGTTAATTACCATACAGTGATAGTTACATTACCTAATAAGCTCCTTAATTTCAGGCAATATTTACAGGATGTAGGAATGATTTATGCATATATATGTCAAAAATTGAATCTCATTATAGCAGTTGGAATACATTATTTGAACAAAAGTTTAATTTGGAGCTGAAAATATCTGTGTAGTCAGCACTGATACTGTGAGGCTGAGGAAATTTAGATGTTCTATCTCTATAGAAATTTATACAAAGATTTGTACCATAAGAAAAGAAAATTTCTGAAATAATTAATCCTTCAACAACTAAATGCCATTAAGATCTGAGATTAAATCTACCTAATTTACAAATAATTATAAAGCAAAATATTAGATGTTCTAAAGTATTAATATATAAAATTCAACAGCTACTCTAAATCATATAGAATAAGACAATGAAAATAAACCTATACAGATTGTAAATATGGGTTTTAAAATAATCATAATTCATTTAAACTGAAGCATCATTCGGACTTATTTTTCAGAAGAAAAATAAGGAAATTCATATTCTCTAGGTAGCATCAGTTTTTCATAAAAGTTTTGGTCCCTTAAGTAACAAAATTGTTTTAAAGTAAAAAATAAATTTCTAATTAAAAAAAATAATAGGTAGAAAAGTTTTGTGCTTTGAAGTGCTTATTATGATGCTTTTGTAAACAAAATACTATAACAAATGATGACTTTTATTATCTTAGGATTTTTTTTATCTACTACTACACAAATATACTGCCAAATAGCAACTACACAAGGGTAGAAGCAAAATTAAATGCCTACAAGTGCCACTAGCAACTGTGAAAAAATATTAATCTGTCTACAGGAAACTAATGGATATTATTAGAAAAACAAAAAGTCTTCATCATATGGAAATCAATAGCCTAGATATATTTCCATCAGATAATGAATTACAGATTTGTGAGCTGAAGATTAAATAGGCCTCAGTATACTAGCATGCTCCACCCCCATCTATCAATGTTTTATCTCTCTCTCTTAATCTGGTTTAAAACAAGACTACATCATGACTAACTATCTCTTTAGTTTCAAAAATTACATTTCTTAGACATATATAAAAAAGATGGGGAAGTAAATCTGTGTTTTCTTTCCATAGTGAATATAAACTAAATCAGTAACAAAGGAATTATAACTAATTTATATAAAACAAGGTGACTAGCAAATAAAAACTTTTTCATTTTTAAAATACATAAGCCGTGTTTCTACACATACAATTATATGCCTGTGCAGTAACATACATTTAAAGTAAAAGATGTATCATCACAATGCATAACAAATTATCTACATATAGATATAAACAAATAGATCAGGGTGCTTTTTAAGAACCTCATACTAAGCAAGGTTTCATGGTATAATAAAATTGACTGGTTGTGTCTGGTCTCTTTTCAAATACAGATCTAACCTAAATCAAAATAGGGATGTGAATACATTAAACTTTTATGTAACTGTCCCTTATTAAATATCTACCAGAGCCTGGTTAATTCAGATTAGAATTTAATTGAAAATCTTTTATGGTAAGCATGTTTCATGTCAGAAGAGACCTATCCTAAAGACTCACTCTTTTACAGTTCACATTAAGACTAGACTTCAGGGAGAGAGTTGGGGAAAGAGTGCACCTTGGCCTCTATTCAAAGATCTCCAATTACAGAAGAATGAAATGACTATTGTTGTAGGGAATTGCTTAGATAGTTTTAAGTATAAAGTGGCTTTAAAGTGGGATTCCAGTGCATTTCTAAGTACAGTGAACTGGCTTTGGCATTCCCAGGGGAAGAGGGAAATGTGAAAGACATTGATTTTTCCTAAAATTTCTCATATAGAACAAGAAACTTTTTTCATATATTTCAATGTGTTGAGTTTAATAATGTAAAATCTCTGTATCTACTTGCAACTCTAGTGTAAGAATTTTTCTGTGTGCTAAAATCTAAGAGCTAAGTGTAGTAGCAACAAAGTAGGAGAGGGATTGAATGTAGGTTTATGACAACAGAATCCATTATCCCTCTGGCAGCCTGATATTAGCTGTGCAAATTCACATGGCTGGGACATGATGGACTTTAGATCCAAGTGGTGGGAATTGCTTTCCCAGTGATCACCTATGGAATATCCTTAAAGAGACAGTGTGTCTTACTCGAAGGAGTACAGGGATAGGGACGAAATCTGTGTGCAGTTCTTAGCTATTAATGTTTCCATAATTTTACTCACGAAATTTCAGTTGCTTCTTCTGTAAAATAAAAATAACACAATTTGCCTCTGTCCAGCTCAAAGTTGGAGCTGGTGAGGATTACCTTGACAAATACAAAGTAAAAAGGAAATAAGAATTATCCTGACAGAGGCTTTAAATTACAGGAATAGCAAATACTGTTGTTTTATGCAAATGTTAATTACTAGTTTTAAAATATTTGAAACTCTGAGGACTTAGCTACCTTCAACTGATATTCTCACCCCTTTGTCACACAATTCTATTTGCTGATACACTGATGAACAAATCTTTACAGACTCTTTCTAGTAGCAATATCTGCTTCTGCAATGTGAAACAATCTGTACTTAATGTAAGGCAGCAGCATTTGCCAGCACCCACTAGTCAAAGAACTAAATCAGCATAAAAACTCCCCCATGAACACAGTGAGGGAAACTAATGGTTTGTGCAAGGAAACATTTTGCATCTTATGAGCACTAGTGATGTTATTTTCAGTGTCATCAGCCTGTGTGCTGATAGGCTGATAGCTGTCAATCAATTCCAATCATTTACAATTTTTATTTGAGATACCATAGTAGAAGAATATCTTCCATATTTGGCCTCTGGTAAACTGCAAAATACATTCAGTAGAACAAATAGGAGGGTCTATGGCCACCTAAATGATCTGTGGTCTTGGAGCTCGAAGCACACTTTCGTCCTTGAGAATATTTGTGGGGATATTTCTGGAGGAATGGCTAAGTAGGAAATTAAGACTAGATTCAACATCTTATCTCATTTTCTGAACTAATATAAAATATGATCAATGGCTGTATGTTATGGCTTTTACCTAGATGTTCCCCAAAAGTCTCATGCGCTTATAGGTGGGGCGTTTTGGGGCTGGCTCGCTGTAGATGTGTGATACTGGGAGTAAGAGTCCGTGCTACAAAATCAATCCATGGATTGGAATTAGCATAGTTCTGTGTGTCACCACCCAAAAGGCTGGTAGCCTGGATGGAATACAAAGGGACAGAAAGAAGGCAAGCTTGCTGCTGCTGCTGCTGTTGCCACATGCTGTCTTCTGCCTCCCCTGCCAGGTCAAAGACTATTTCTCCTCTGTGATGCCCCTCTGCAATGTCACCTTGCCTTGGAGCCAGCTGACTACGGACTGAAACTTCCACAAACTGTGAGACAAAATAAACTTTTTCTCTTTTAACTTTGGGTGTGGGGTGTTTTGTCTCAGTGACAAGAAAAGTAGCTAAGACACTATACAATAAAATTGTATTTCAAAATCACTTCTTACCTCTATCTTATACTCTTACATATTTTAATACTTTCTTGTTGCAGCACATAAATATTTTTTTTAAAAAAATCACTATTCAGACCTTCTGTTCTTTTCTAATAGCTGTGGAGCTGATTTACTGATACCTGCTCATTTTTTGCATGGACTGTATACAATTGCTGCTTCCACTTTTTCAGGTTCTACTCGCTACCTCCTTACAACAGTGTTACTATGATTTTCATGCCAGTGAAAAACAATAATTGCCACAATAATTATACAGATCAGCAGGGCCTGTCATATAGCCAGTACCACATAGGTTTTGGCAGAGCAAAAATTGCGCAGACATTCAGAAGAGAAGATGAAAAGAGAAGAATCAAGAGGAATTATTGGCCTGAAACCAGAGCAACTAGAAGAAAGGTGTCACTTCGGACCCACTACAGGAGTCGGGAGAAGGTACTTGGAGGCTGGCAAGTGATGCATTTAATTTTTGATAAGTTAGGTTTGGAAAGTAGGATAGAGAAGTCCAGTGAGCTGAATAAAGTTTTAAGGGGGAACAGGAAGAATTCAGGAGTAAGGATTTTAGATATACCTACTCTAGCTAATAATTAAATAATTCCTTTTGGAATAGAAACTATTATTTCAAAAGAGAAACTGTAGACAAAGAAAGAACCTTTCAAATTCTGTTTTTATTAAACTATAGAGAAAATAAAAGACATTATGGAGAGGACTCGCATACAGTTGCACCACCAATGACGGTACAACTTCGTGGGGTATCAGACATATCTTTCGTTCTCCAGAACATTATCGGTGAGATCTTGAGGAAAGAAGCCCTCTTTGTAATTCACAGACAAAATAATAGACTAGCAATGGAGCAGCTCTAAAGAGTTGCCAAGTTATATTTGTTCTTTCATATTTTTGCTTGATGGGGTTGGGGATCTAGCTCAGTGGCAGAGTACTTTCCTAGCAATTATGAGGCTCAGTATTTTACTTTAAGAATGACACTTCTAGACAAAGTAGCCTTCTCACATTCTACCAAACACATCCTACATTCTTCTGATGTCTGCATTTCACATATCATTAAATATATTATTCTAACTGGTTCATCGATGATATGGCTAAAGTTTAAATTAAGCAATTTGTTCCAACTAAACATTTGTGAAATTTATGTATTTGTTCAGTAGGATATGCCACTCAAATGAATTGAGTCTATGTATTACTCATATTTGCATAACATATCCTATAATGTTTATACATTTATGAAATGTTGGCTTATATAATCTAACATGTTAAAATTTGATATATGTATACATATTACATATTATTAATATCAATTGGTCAGTTGATTCTCATGTAAAAGTCTCTGAAAAAGGAAAGTAAAATAATCTGTATTGTCATTATCATTTTTAAACATGACAAAGGGTTATGAAGTATAATTATGACTATTTATAGAGGATATGCCTCTATCACCTGAGCAGATAGGCAGATTAAAGCTTCCAATATGCAGTTCAGGCTGGATTTGAACTCACTATGTAGCCTACACTAGCTGTGAAATCACAGTTATCCTCCTGCCTCAGCCTCCCGAGTGCTGGGATTACAGGCATGCACCACCACATTTGGCACTCTTAGGTATTTATTGATATCTACACAAAAGTTACATCTACACAAAAGCTTGCACATGACGGATTACAACATATGTATGGATAAATGCCGGAAATTGAAAGAAACCAGCTTGTCTATGAATAGGTGAATGGAAAAATGAACAAAGTATGTACATTTAGATGACAGAATGTTATTCAGCGAAAGAGTAGAGCTGTCAAGCCATGAAAAAGACACAAAAGAACCTTAAATGTACATTGGTAAATGAAAGAAGTAAGTCTGAAATTATACAGTTATACTGTGTGATTCCAACTATATGGCGTTCGAGAAAGGGCAAAACTATAAAACGCAAAAGGATCAGCAATTGCGAAGGACTGAGAAGGGAGGAGGGAGAACGTATAGGTAGAGTAACAGGAGACTTTGAGGGCACTGAAACTATTTTGTAGGATACCATTAATAGTAGCCACCCAAAATATATGTTTAGAAAAACCTGTAAAACTATCCAACAAAAAGAGTGAACTTTAATATGGACTATGAATTTATGTTAATACTCAAATGGATTGTATCAAATGAATCTTTCCTCTAAACTATGATCTTAGACATAAAGTCTACTAACTTCAAAATTCCATGTTTAACTTAATATATAAAACCCCATGAAACAATAACTTATCTTACAAAATGGAAAAAATTACACAGGACAGTATTATTACAAAGAGTGTTGACGTTGTCTTTGCTGGTGCCCTTCCGTACCTTCCCTGGCTAATGAACGATGTTCTTATTTCCTTTCTATAGAAAACAACAGTATCTCTTTAATATACACTGTGTTTCCCCTGAGCCTCCAGATCTTCTTACGAGGATCCTCTTGAAGTTATTTCACTTACCAAAATTTATCTTCAAAGAGCTGACTGAACTATCAAAAGGTTCCCAGAGGGGTGGTGTGTGACGATGGCAGAAAACCAGCGCCAAACAGAGTAGTTTGTTAATCACCACCTTACAGCTTCTTTTTCACTTCCTCCCCTTAATGCATTAAAGTTTTAAATCACATTTAGTTCTTTTTTATAACTTCCTGTTGCTTATGGGAAGAATATTTATAAAATAGAAATGTAATGATGTCTTTCTCGAGACCATTATGCCACAAGTTTATTAAACCCTAGTAAAATGTATTCTTCTGCATAATTTAGAGTTGATTTTCCTAGATTTCTTCTAATCACTAGATCAATTTCTCACACTTATCCTGTCCTACAGTGAAATTTATTTGTCTTTCTAACCTAGGAGATTTGGGTCATCAGTGTCCCATATCTGCTGTACATCTAATAAAAAACTTTCACCTTACTTTATACAAATTTTAAAATTTTGTATACTAAATGTAGTTTTAGAATCATTAAGAATTTTAATAACAATTTAATCACACGTTTTTACAAATTTCAAATATGACAAATGATTTTCAGTAACTTCTTACTACGAGTCACAATCAAAATGTTTAGTGAATGTTTATATTTTTAACAAATAGTTACAGTAAAAGACTCATTTCCATTAATCTCCCTCAAAATTCCCCCTTGCTTCAAACACTCTTTGCCTATCCTTCTTGCCACTCTCTGAAGCAGCAAGTCCTCTCTTGTGTCTTCACGAGGTGTCATCAAAAATGCAGTCAATGTTACTGCTGAGTGCCACATGGAGGAAGGCAGTCCTGTGAAAACATTACCATGTGTCCTCTTCCACCTTTTTCACTGGATCTGGCACTGTGCAACTTTTGGCCCTTCGGCAAAGTCAAAGTAGATAAAAAGTAAATGTTTCAAACCACTTCAGGATATCAAAGCAGCCAGCACAATGCAAATAAGGACACTCACAAAAGAGGAATTCCGGAACTCCTCCAGAGGGCAAGTGCAATGTGATAAGTGTTTTCAAACAAGGGGGAGCATTTTGAGCGGGATTAATGGAATGTGTCTTTTACTGTAATGGAATTTTTAAATTTAACTACTCATCTTATTTTTATTACGTCTCATATTTAATCACGTAGGAAGATGTCTTGTGTTCTTAAGGATAAGACCATCAGTTTGATTACTTAGTTTCACAAAAATATTTTTTCCCACAACAAAGTATTAATCTTTTCCTTTGATGTCACCAGACATGTCATTGTTCACCAGGTGGCTGCACATCATACCTGGTTGGGTCCATTGAAAACTAATGAAGGTAGAAAAAAAGGCATTGTGTACAGCTTAGGGAAATCATACAAAAACCACAAAGCAGTTACAAGAGTCCAACAGCATACAAGGAAGACCAACAACCTTGAGAAACACAATCACTCCGGCAGACTCCAGAGTTCAGCTTTGTCCCTTACTCGCTGTGAGAGTTGAGAGTGTCAGACCCTTATCCCATGGTTTTTCATCCCTAAATAAGATTAATACTGTTTTTCACATAATAATTTGGAAATATCATCTAACTCAGTTGACTAGCCTACTTAAATACTTAGTAAATGATAGTAGCAGCAGTATTACTGATAAATACTTTTATTTTCCTAAAACTTAGATTCCCTTTTGGATTTTTCCAAGTTCTGACCCTTTTAAGATATTGTCATTATCGGTACTTTGATTAACCATCCCCTGGGAAATAACAGTACCAGTCTAAAATTTGCTTTTGGCAGGTGAGTCATGGTTCTGTAATTCACAAATTTCAGAGGACACAGTTTTATCCATCAGTATGAGAGGAATTACTCAAAAAGATTATTAGCATTTATCTGAGATGCTCCCCTCTTTTTAAAAAGTCCTATAAAGGATAACTTAGTTTAAAATATTTTCCTTTAAAATTATTATCTGAAGATTGAATAAAGGCATCATATACCAAATTTAATGTTTTAGGCCTTTCTCAAGTTTCACTGTTCCTGATAAAAGTCCATTTCAGTATTAATTTTGACACATACACATGTACATATCATATAAACACACCTATGTAGAGCCTTCCTAATTATTATGGTAAAAATGCATACAGCACCATATAAAAATCCTTTAGGTTCTCTGTAATGAATCATTAATCATATTGATGTTGCACAGCAAATTTTATTTAATCTTTCTGCTTGAAGCATGACTTTCTTCTCAAGGGCAAGACTCTTAGATCCCCTTTCCTTCACGCTGTGATGCAAAAGCACAGACACTGTATTCATACCCGTCTTGTCTTGAAGTTTTGCTCCCTCGTTTACTGGCTGTCTGATGTTAGCAAGCTGCAAAAAGTCTATGAAGCTCAGCTTTATACTTGAAGTGTTGTGTGGGGATCAAAGGGGAAAATATATTTATGGTGCCGGGCATATTCATTACTCTGAAGTCACAGTGCTTATTATTGTACTTTTGTTTAATCTCTAAATTTATTATACATGCTAATGCTCACCTTGACTTTAAGAAAAGTGTGTTCACTGCCAAAAAAAAAAAGAATGATAAGATGAACAAAATGTGCTCCTTGGTGGTATAAGCTATTATGTTGGGCAGAATTCTAAAACTGACTCCTAAGATCCTTGTATTTGGGTTATGGTGTCAAACTAATCTATTTGAAGACTGCCAAAATTTTGGAGTAGTAATTAGGGTCATAAGTCAGTTGGCCTTAAAGTGCAGAGATAAACTGTAGTGTGCCTGATTAAATCACATATGTACGTTCTTTAAAAACACAGACGGAAAAGGCACAACAGGAAGTCAGAGAGATTCAAAGTTACAAGCAGGATTTTGTGCACCTTTGCTGGTCTGGAAGTTGCAGGGAGCCACAGACCAAGGAACCAGCGTGGCCTTTCGACACCCACAACTACTCCGGCCAACACTCATTCAGGAAACAGGGAACTCGTAATTCCAGCAACTTGACGAGTGTTTCTTCCTCAAACACACAATTAATGTCCAGGACAGTGAAAACTTTACTGTAGCCTTCTGAGATACCAAGCAGAGGATTGGGGACTTTCGACCCTGATATACAGAACTGTGAACTAAAAAACAGTATTTTAATCTTTTAAATGTGTGGTAATATGTTATACATCAGAAGAAAATCAATACAGCCATGTTATTAGTTCTGCTATTTTCCAGGGTATGTTCCCTGTTTTATTATAAGTACTCAGTAAATAGCCACAGATATGTCACACTACTTTTTAAATGCATGTATTTATATCCTAAGAAAAGCATTCTTTCATCATTTGTCCTTGATTCACTTACGAAAATGAAGGCAAACAAAAATTCTAAGAAATATATTTCAGTTTCACTACATAGGCAACACTAATGCTGGGTTAAGTAAGTTACTTCAAAGATAACTCGGTAAATTTCCTGATGTGGCTCACGATTTGTTCCTAGTATATCTAGATTACGTGCTAGTAAATTTTAAGTGCTATAGTATTTCTATGATATAAAAGTTACCAATTCTATTGCTATCATGTTGCTATGAAAAATACTTAATTCATCTAATAAGATTTTCAAGTTTATTTTAATTTTGTACTTTGACCGTCTGTATCATATTCAAATCTATTAAAGTGGTGTTTCTGAAAGCTCTTTTTAGAATCAATTTAGCATAATGATGAGGTTTCTTGAGTTTAAAACTCTGCTCCACGGGTTGTAGTTGCATGACCTTGGGCAAGTTAATATTCCTCTCTGTTTCTTAGTGACCTCACACAAAAATAGGATTTAGTCCTTGTTTCTACTTTAAAAGTTGTTGTAGAGAATAAGTAAGTTAATATATGCAAAGTACTTAGACCAGTGTGTGACATCATAAGAATTATAGAACTATCTGATATTATTATTTAGTTTTACATTTCTATATTCAAAAGCTAAGTATTATTTTTAAGGAGGATATAAACATGTTAAATGTCTCCCTTTTGTTTTATGTTCTAAACTTTCATTTTTCCTTTTTCTGACAATAACAAAAGAGATTTGAATAATTCGCTCTAATATTCTGGTATCTGAAAATGCCAACATCTCTAAAGACAACTTTTTTAAATTCAAAATCCTTCCTACTACCAGATGAAAGCTATCTTTTCTAGGAATGTAAAAATAAAATACAGAATTCGTGGTCCATAGCCACAACATGTCAATGGGAGACTGGAGAACAGTTAGTGCTCTCTGTAGACTGACAGCCTGTCAAATATTCACTCATGAGTCTCTTCCAAATTACTGCTGAAATGTACATCTGAAGATCATATGCATGTTTGACCACTGAACTGGAATATGTAAGATGATTTCTGAATTTACTTTTCCAGGATTGAACAGATAATGCACCAGTGCCATCTAGTTGTTCAAATACAATGTGCTACTTATTTATTCTTAAAAGGAATTATGTTGTTATAATAAGTAGGAATGTAAAATCTTAATTTTTCTTACCACTACATTGTCTCTTTATTTATTTTAACAAATAGTCATCTTCTCCAAGTGATTAAAGTGATATATTCAAGGTTCAGCTTATGGTAGATATGCCTCATAGTTATTGTACTTATACAAGAGGGTTAGCAAATTTCATATACTAACTTTCCATAATTTGCTTTAATTTTGCTAGTCTATGAATTATGTAACATACCAGCCCTATCAGCATATATTAGTTATATATTACTGAAGTCCCAGAAATTGGAGCTTCACAGAGTAGACATATGCTTTGCATTAAAATTAAGGTAGTACAGTATCTGAGAGATTCCAGAGGTGACCTAACATATTTTGTCACACTTTGTATAAGAATTAATTGTTGATTCTATAATGAGGTATAAACAGTTAATGTGCTAGAGTTTTCCCTCAGCCTGAGAAGTATTTTCATGTGTCTGGAGACCCTTCAGAGGAGTAAATGTGATATAAATCTGGCACAAGTTATTTGACCCCCAGTTCTGTTGGGCCAGAACTGGGCAGTGGAGGAAACCAGCCTAGGAGTTACTCGACAGTCTCCTGGAGCCAGAGTTTAGGAACTCAAGGTCAGAGATGTCAGAGGTCAGAGGTCAGACAGACTCTGCAAGCAGTCAAGTTCAAGGTAGCTAAGGACTCCAATGCTCAGACAAGTCAAGGCAAGAATGGAGAACACAAAAGAAAGGTTAAGATACCCAAAACATACAGTAAACCCCAGGATTTGGAGAAGCATCAGTTCAGCTAGAAGGATATGTTGCCTATTTCCTCTTCTCTCCGGAACATCAGAGCAGTGACCAGAGTCATTCACACTGCTCCACCCTCAGCACCTTGTATTACACTACTGCTCTTCACAGTTCCTAGATTGGCATTTCAGGGGAACATTTCTGGAGCTTTCGTGGCTGCTTTTTGCCTGCTGCTTCCTTCTTGTCCGTGCATAGTCTCACCGTGTGTCTGGGCTGTGGCTATACCCTAGTGCCTGCTCCTCAGCAGCCACAGAGCTGTTCTCATGCAACATTGCCTTAAAGAAGCAAGATACTGCATGCGAGTAATTCTGAAGTTTTAGCAAAAGCTAAGTGTTTTCCATAAGACAAAAATATGACAGAACACTAATATTCAGGTGCAGATAATTTATATCTAATAACAACAATAAAAAAATGTTACCAAGTCCTTTTGGGTCCAGTTTAAAGCAAACAAAAAAATTCACCACTTTTTTAGTTTACATATACAATTGGTATATAGTAAGGATACACTTAGCCTTGAATAAGGTATGTACCATCTTTAAGCTTCTGGGAAAATATATGATTTAATTAGACGACCTCTCAGCACTCTGCACATCTACTGCATGTCATTATTCCACTAATGACAGCTCACAAGTGGAAGAAAATAAGGAAGAAAAGCAAAGATGTTGCTTCTCAGCCATCGCTTTCTCTCTTCCCTTTTATAAAGCATGGCTATACTTAAACTAAAATAATTCTCTTCCTCTCCTCCCTCCCTCTTTGCCTCCCTTCCCCCTCCTTCCTTCCTTCCTTCCTTCTTTCCTTTTTCGTTTTCTCTTGAACTATTTACTTACTAAAAATAAGTTTCTAGGCTTTTCAATATATCTATCTCTTAATAGTAAATGCAAGGTAAATGCTTAGAAAATCTAAAAATCACAAAGACCAACTTTAAATCAAAGAAAATATTTACTGTAATCACTTTTAATATTAAATAGCATATTAGCAGTACAAAAGTAATTTAAAAACAGGAAACATTTTAAGCTTTTCAGAAATCTGAGTCTTTGCTCTAAAACAAACAAAAAGCTAAAAAGATAAGGAGCAATCCTATGTCTTTGAAGTACTAAAAGCTATAAGGTTTTTAAACATATTTACAAATTTTACAGACATTAAAGTATATTTTAAATGCAACTGATCAGTGTACACAGACGTTTCCACAGCAATAGGCCTGAAATTCTGTTTTACAGATTAAAGATGGAGACCATCACATGATTTAGCTGAAAGAACTACACTCAGTATTAGGACTTCCAATTCAATGATGCCTTAAAAGTCATTACAATTAGAGATTAAGAATAGAGAACCTATTTAAATGTATAGACCTTGCTATGGAGTCTGCAATCTAATCTAACAAGTTAAATATAAATTTGCAACGTGAATATATAACTGCAACAAATGTAATTAAATGCTTATTGATATAAACATAAATATGAATAAATCTAATCAATGATATGATTGAAATCATCCAGCCATTATTTTACTGCCAGCACAGTGACTGAGTATTTGAAATACAGGATGCTACAGGTGGAATGTACACGTTTTTCTAAAATATATATGATGGAATTTAACATGAGATGGGATTATATTAAATGGTGGGGCCTTTGTGGGCATGATCACCTCACAGGGATCCACCCTTATGAATGGTTATATAGAGGGTTCAAATTGCACTTTGTTCTTTTTTCCCTCTGCCATTCTATCACACAACTTTGGTCCCTCTGGAAGCTGAAACAAGGATGTGCTTATCTATGAGGCAGAAAGCAAGCTTTCAACCAGACTGCTGGTACCTCGCTCTGGGACTTCCCAGCTTCCACAACTGTGAGAAATGAATTTCTACCAGTTACAAATTACCTAGTCTAAGGTATTTTGCTACAGCAGGACAAACAATAAGCCACAAGGCCCATGGCAGATGTTACTAACTGATCACCAAGCCTATTACCACTTCTTTCTGAATATGAAGACTAATTTAAATTTTCTTTCTCCTCTGCAGTAAGATGCGGTAAAAGATTGTGAGTGGAAGTACTGAACTTGTAGTCCTAATCAGTTTTGGGTTTTTTTGTTTTGGGTTTTTTTTTTCTTTGTTTTTTAATCTGCATGGTTTCTAATTGCCTTTGTGATATACCAAGCACGGAGGCCTTAAAAGTCAAATGTTAAGTATGGATGAGCTACAAGATGGACAAAACCTGGATCCCGGAGCTACAATGTGGAGGAAAGTTCCCCTATGGCTAGGAACTGTGGTTTTATATATTTTTTTAATAATTACAATAAATATATTAATCCTTAAGATATTTTTGTGCATGCTTCAAATGGTAATTTTATACATCTAAAGTAACGGTTCTCATACAAATCTTAGGTTTAATTTTCTTAACTTGCTTTGATTTTGGAATTTATGTTTTCTAGCAGGCAGTAATACCTTAAGCAATACAGAAATTGTTACCTTAGAGTGCTATTGTAAAGTACAAATATTTGACATTTTCTCTGTAGGAAATGAAAACAGAATGCTGGAAGACTATAGAGTCATGTTTTAGAGTGGCAAATATGATAAAAATATGGCCCATAGTTAATGGAAGATAGAATAAAAACAACTCTAGGTGAAATATAAAAAAGCAGAGTGGTAGTGTATAGGCACTATTTTTTTAATTTTAAGCAAAATATTACAATATATGGTTGAGTTAAGGAATGAACTCTAACAGAAAAGTATTTTAGAGAGCCTAGAAACATGGGAGTCTTAAAATTTTGAAAAGTCAATTGTTGTACAATTCAGTAAGAGATAAAGATTAAAGAGGATTTGAAAAACAAAGCCCATAAAACTTGGCTGACAGTACCAGTCAGATTAAGGGCAGAGATTCCCATCAAGTGTATGAAGTCTAGTGTCTAAATGAGGAGGAGAATTGAAGCCAAAAACAGAGAAATCAGCAGTAAGAACTGTCTGAGAAAGAACTTTTGGTTTGGTTACTGATACATAGAAATTACTGAAAGTAAATAAAGAAGTCTATTAGTTTTCTAGGGTAACTGCATTAACAAAGCAACCACAAACTCAAAGCCTCTGACTTTTTGAGTTTAATCCTGTCTTTAGGCCTGTTTGCATGACAAAGAAAGAGATGACGAAGCCCAACAAATTTGCTGAGCAAGAATTTAAAAAAAAGGAACAAACACCCATAAGCCATAAGGAACATCTCAAAATAATCCCTCCCAGGGTGATGGATCAGGGCCTAATCAAAATATTTTACCAGGTCAGAAGAACCTCTCCAGCACTATTCAGAAAGATTTCACCATTACCTGGGAGAAGTAACTATGATGTCTTCTCCCTATTTTTTCCTTTCTTCGCAGAGAAATATTTTTGTACTTAATCTTAGCCAAAAGGCCGAGAAATGATAGAGAAATGTTTTTTTCTTATCTCTGTTCCACCATTACATATTACCTACCCATCATAGGTCTGAAATCAAAGACATACATAAGGATGGCAAATTGAAATGCCTGGAGGTCAGGTAGATAGCACAGGTAGGTGAGACACTGAATATATGCACCCTTCAGCATTTGGGGGACTGGCTCTAGGATAGCCTGTGGATACTGAAGCAGCACATGTTCAAGTTCCTTATATAAAATGACAAAATACTTGCAATATAACCTACACGTATCCTCCTATCTATTGTACATCAACTCTAGATTACTTATAATGCCTAACACAATGGGAATGCTATGTAAATAGTTACTGTACTGAGGCAGGAAGGCAGGGCATGGCTATAACTGGCTGAGAAAGGAAGCATGACAAGATTCCAGAACACACACACAGAACAGTTCCCCAAGCTGTGCACGTGGACTTCTCGCAAGAACTTGAGCAGGTTTTCATTAGGATGGCCTAGTCCTGATGTCAGCCTGATGAGTGAATGATACTAAAAGGACAGTCTGCGTTGCGCTTTTCCACCACTCTGTTTTCTCTTGCATGGTGACCCACACTCAGGCTGCAGGGAGTGTTTCTTTTTGTACTTTTACTTGGCCCAAACTCGCTCTGCAGAGCCCGTTTCTTTCCCTACCTTCTACAAAACTTTGCTATTTTCTGTGCTTGTCTTGACCAATTCTTTGCTCAAGACAGAAAAAACCTGGAAATCACCTCCAGAAGGAGACTCCAGCACCCCAAAACCTGCTAACAATACTGCGCTGTTTAGGAAATTATGAGAAGAAAAAGGGCCTGTACATGTTGAGTACAGATGTAGTTTTAATATTTTTGATCATCAGTTGGTTGAATCTTCAGATGTAGAATCGTGGGATAGACAGGACCAACATGCATTTTGAAAATCGTGGAGATTGCATCGGATTATAGTGTTGAATGGACTACGACTCCCTGCTTCTAAAGATTATTTTTTGCCATGTATTGCCAGAGACTTCCATATTATTAAAAGAAGAAATAAACAGTGGTATCACAGTCCAGAAATTTAAAATTCACTCCATGATTCCAGGGAAGATGGCCATATTCATGTTTGTGTGGAAAAAGATGGCTGTGGTTGTCACCTGATGCAGAATTTGCCAACAGAAGCAAATTTTTACCTGACACTTCTATTTCTGAATCAAATATACAGACTTTTCAATAATGTTTGGTCATTTTCTTTTTGGTGCCGGGGATTGAACTCAGGGCCTTGTGCTTACGAGGCAAGCACTCTAACCACTGAGCTAAATCCCAGCCCTGGGATCATATTTTTAAAAGGAATTTTTTAGGCTTATGGAAACATTTGCATAGTCAAATTTTGCCTGTGGGCTGCCCAACTGCTGGTCTTTGACACGTTTTTAAGATACTAATTAAACAAACAATGCAAAATAAGAAAATACTAAGTCATCGATTATTCTAAAGTAAAAGACCTGGAAAAATGGCACAGAGTTATGTAGATGAGTTAAATTTTAATAGTGTATCTTCATACAAATATTTCAAAATTTCAAATATACCACCAGGAAAAAATCGTATTCAATTTTGCTTATCATAATGGTATCAAGTTCAAAAACACATTGCTGTGTTTATTTATTTTTAAACAATAGCACTTAAAACAAAGGAGGAAGAAGAAGGAGGAGAAGGAGGAGGAGGAGGAGAAGACAACAAAAGAACAATAAACTTTGGATTAGGGTAAACTAACTTTGTAATGAGAAATGCTTCCTTATTTCTCATCTGCTTTCTCTAGATTAGCACTACATTCAAGGAGGAAACAAGACTGCTGAGATGATTGTTTGGTGCCCTCATTTTGAACATGAATTTTGTTAATAAAGTATCAATACGAATTTAAAATATGTCTGAAATCTATAATTACTAGAGTTTATTATTTTGACATCTAAGGCATGGCTTTATTATGGGGGGAGGGTTGGACTAGAAAAAAACAGAATACTTTGATAAACAAAAAATTCAAAATTCCAAAATAAAAACACTATGTAAGAGCAGCATTGTAATGCATGAATCTTTCAAGAATAGTTCTAATGGAATAAATTCAGATTGGTGTTTTGAAAACCTCTGTTCTACACTGTCATTCTGCTTTAAATACATATGAATTTTTCCTTAAAATGACAATCTATTGATAAGCAAATAAAGCAAGTTGACAGCAGTAAGTCAGTTCTCTCTGTTTGCTGTTTTCCACATTTGTATTTTTTTACTTACTTGCAGAATCAAAGAAAATGCTAAAATCATTTAAATTGCATTTTTATCAGTAATAGTGTGTAAAAATATCAGCAAATGAAATCAGCAGCAACTATGATGTTTTATTTACTCTTTTGCTCAATTTATAGCTTTTTATAAATTAGTTATTTTGGTCGTAATGTTTGTAGACAATAGATGAAATGAAGTTCTTATTTCCCCATCAATCCATGTGCTAGTTGAAGCACTTTAAAAGTCTAAATTCGCATGACTTGTGAAGGTGCAATCTAAACATTTAGAGAGATGGTCAATAAATCACATAAACATAGCAAGTAAAATGAAAAATACTTATTCTGAATCTTTGAATATTTTATTAGTTTACAACCTTTACATATGAAAAGAAAACATTTAAAACACTGCCCTGTGTTGCCCTCAAACGAACAGGCCTGTTCTTCATGATGTTAGAGGGAACCCACATCAGCTACCTGGTTTTGGTGTCTTAAATATGAAAACACACCAAAGATTGCTGAGCATGCAAGCAACCAGCATCAGAAAAGAGAAAAGTTAATTATATACATATCATAAAGTTAGACATCTGAACAACTACTTTATAGAATAGATAGGATTTTTTTACATCCTCAAGAATTCTCACTCACTGCTCTCTTTTGATCTTATTGATAGGGTCATTTTCTTCCTGCTATATTTCTAAATATTAGAGTTCCTCAGGTGTGGTGCTAGACCCTTTAAATTTTCTCTATGCCTTTCCCCCATGTTATCATGTCCAGTCCCTGGCCCAAGTCAAGTCCACAAACTGACGATCCTCAGTGGTTTTTCCTCATTTCTCACCCCTTCTCTCAAATACACATAAAACTAATTGCTTATATTAATTATGTTTCCACTTGATGTCTAAATTTAGTTCAGTTTTCACATGATTTTAATTCCAAATTTGCTTTTTCTAAGTCTTTCCCACATATATATATATATATATATATATATATATATATATATGTATATATGTATATATATTTTCCTGGCTTAGATAGAAGAGTCAAACGAAACATCTATTTTTAATTTTCTCTATCTTTTACCCCTTACCTCTGACCTCAGCTTGGAGATTCTTCCCTGTAACAAAGACTCTAGTTTGAGCAAAACGTTAGTCAGGCTCCTGAACCCTTTCTGACCTTTTTCTGTGTGGAGTTCAGATTGAACAAGAATCCTAATTCAGTTTATTGAAGTTAGAGTATTGAAAATCCCACATGCTTTGTATCAGACCACCTTGATATTTTTCCCCTGGTTGGCTTCAGCAATAACCCTATCAGGTCATGTTAGCCAGAAAACTCTTACCCTAGATGTTCATTAAAGCAAAAATAATATACTTTTAAAAACTTTAAAATATATTAGCCATAACAGTAACTAATAGGAACAATAACATAAATACAAAACATAGTGTGCAGGTAATGGAGATAAATTGAATCCTCATCTTTTATAAATGAGACTCATTAGTAGTAAATGTTTGAAGCAGAAGTCAGGAAACAGAAGCTCTAGAATAATCTGTAGACTCATACAGGTAAATCCAGACATAAGTAAGAACAGAAAAATGAAAGAGAACGATTCTTTTGCTTTCTTTAAATTTGGGTGCATTGTATTTATTTATACATGGATGAATTACTTTTTAACACAGCTGAGCTAAAGAACAGAAATTGCAGATGCTTCTTCACTTAATTTCCATTCTTGGGCAAATTGTCTTCGTAAAGCATCCATGTACTACATAACCTATGTGCAGGGTTCTCTGAAGATCTTTGAGGTCTTGCCTAAGCCACACTGGAATAGAGAAAATTCTAGCTGAGAATACTGTTTTGTTCATATACTGGTGTGGGTGGATTCTATTTAACCTCCCTCTTCCTTAGAACCCCTCTCTGATTCTAAGACTCTTATTTTCAAACATTAACCTGGAGAGCAGATAATTAATATATATTAGGACGAATATTCACAAGGATTTTTGATTTTTAAATAAAGAATCCAAAGATAATTGCATTACTGAATCTTTCCTTAACTGGGCTTAGGAGATATGAAATATTTCATAATTATTGAAAAACATACACAAAATAATTGCCACACAAGTATTTTAAATAGATCTTATGTGACATGTTATAAATCTGTTAAAATTTATATGATTATGCAATTATAAAAATAATATTCATATAACTAACTTATTTATCTGACATTTTCTCTACTGGGTGGAAAATTAAAATAGTTTATTAGTATCTGGCTTCAGAGGGAAAAATTATCTATCTTCAGAAGGAAATATTTAACATGAAATTTCTAGTAAAGAGTAACAAAAATATATTTCTGTTCTCTATTCCATTCATAAGATGAAATCAAATTTTAATCCCATCAACTACACTATGCTTGGTGTTAGACTTCAAACTGCTGTCAATTTTCATTGACAGTGCAGACCACATACCATAAAATAGCTCTTTTGAATGTGCATTTTCATTTGAATACGAGGGCTGTGAATGAAACTGAAATCTGAATCACAAATATCTGTAACAGTAAGTCTTGTTCAAAACCCACCCTTTCAGCTTCTCCATCTCCACTGAAGCACATCTGGCATGCAAAGAAACAATCAACTTCACAAGCAAATGTAGCACAAGAGCAAGGAGAGAGTAGGTGACTGTCAAACAATGTATCCAATGCCATGACTGCAGGAAAATATAATTGATGACACTGTAACTTATCTTAAAAACTCTTCAAAACCTTCCTTGCTTGTGCAATAGTACAATAAAACTTGATGTAAAATTGATGGAGATTTAGCTCAGTGGTTGAAATGCTTGTCTTGCGAGCACAAAGGCCCGAGTTCGATCCCCAGCACCAAAAAGAAAAAAAAAAAAAAAATTGCCTGAAAATGTTGCCTTACACAATATTTAAAGTCACTCAACAATGAATAAAAATACTGCTGTCATGTATAAAACAGTTTGGAAAGGAAGAAAAAAAGTAAAGTTGATGAGTTAGATTGCTTGGTCCATGATAAAGTTATGAAAAAAACTAACTTTAATCTTATAGTAAGGCAAAGACACTCAAATTTCAGTGGTTCTGTTTTCTGATAAAAACACTGTTTTTTTCCAGATTCCTTAACACATGCCTAAAGTAATTACAATTTTAAATTATAGTTATTTTATTTTGCATATTTGGAAATTCCAAAAGTTCTTTAAGTTCTGCTTTCAATAGCTCTACTTTCAATGGCTCTTTAAGTTCTGCTTTTAATGGTTCTTTCCATTTTTATTGTTTTATTAATGTTTTGTTTTTATGTACTATAATTTTAGGTAAAGGCACATATATAATAAGTGTGTTTTAAAGGTGAAGTAAAAATCTATGCTCACTCCCATGCATGTTGAGAAATAGAAAATACCAATACTTGTGTAGCTTTCTGTGTCTCCCCCAGCCTGATCACTATTATCCTTTTTCCTTTCGAAAGATAACTCTGCTGAAAAGCATATTACATGAATCCTTTGTTTTTCTTTATTATTTCAATATTTATGTGTTTGTCTCTAGTTAATAAAATGTTTTGATTTATATTTTTATATAAAAGAAATTAAAGTTTTGCATTACTTTTACGTGTACTTCTTTCATTAGAACATTTGTTTTGCAGTTGATTATTAGGTATTTACAGATGTAGTGATAATTCATTCATTTTCACTGGCATTTACCATATTATTAAATAGATACAGAAAATGTTTTTTTCTCATCCATCAATAAAAAGCTATATCATTTTCTCTCTCTCTCTCTCTCTCTGTGTGTGTGTGTGTGTGTGTGTGTGTGTGTGTGTGTGTGTTACAATTAGAATTTTGTGAATATTCTTGTGCACTAAGTTTTCCAGCCCTGGCTATATACATCTTCAATTTTACTAGATAATGTCAGAAAAACTTCCTACCATTTTGAAACCTTATAAAAATTACACTATTCTATTTTTTTAAAAAATTTTAATCAACTTGAGTGTAGTAAAGGAAATGATTGTGACTTTAGCTTAATTTTTTAATCATTAATGGCATTAAATACCTTTTTTCTAAGTGTATTGGCCACATGAGTTTTAGTAAAATTCCACTGTAAAATTTTTTTGAAGTGTTCTTTTGCTCATTGACTTGAATGCAGTTTCGAAATATATATTGGATATACTTAATTTTCATTAGTTATACGTGTGAAACCTATCTCCTTTCATTTCGGTAATTGTTTTTTAACATTCTGGTGTTTTTTAAATTTTTTTTTAAAACAATCATGACATGCTCTTTTCTTGTGTTTTCAATTTCACATTTTATTTCTTTAATTATTACTAATACAATATTTTCTATTCCAAACAAAAAATCTATTGTTGAAAAATACTAAGAGTGTAATTTTGGATTTTGTCCGATTATCCCTGCTGAATCTTATGCACAGTAACTTGCTTCATTTGTATTTTGTAATTTTGTATTTGGTGTCAATGTTTGATGAAGTCTTATTGGGGGTATTTTGTACAAGTTAGATTGCACACACAGACATCCAGAAATATTTGCCATTGCTCCTTCTAGTGCTGCTAAAGTGAGATTATTTCAATTAGTTTCTCAGTGTAGGCTGGACACTGACACAGTAAATTCAAACTCTAAGCCCATTTGAAGGCAGTGAGTACTCAGTAATTTTTTTTGTTTGTGAAATAGAAGAAATTTTCTCTAAACTTTAGGCAGACACATTCCTTAGCCATTTTATTTTGCAGGCCAGCAGATGTTTAGGCATATTCTTCTTTGGATATATAAATTTAATAAGTTAGAGTCATTCATTTGGAGTTTTCAGTCCATTTTCTCTATATTTCAAGGATGGAAGGTTTTGTATGTTTTTCCTATCACCCTAAAAAAGACACCTACTGTTAAAGAGACAGGAACGTGCCCGTCAGGGCGGCCATAGTACCATACCACAAGGGCTCACTTCAGCTTTCCAGTTTCCTTGTCATGTGGGGCTTTGGAAATTTTATACTCTTTCTTGAAACATAAGTATGTCATTAAAACAAGTTTATTACAGTCTATCTAGTATGTCTATGGCTTTGTAGAAAGAAGTTTTCAGATTATCTAATCTTTATTTCAGAAGCTGCAGTATCTCTACTGGTTAAGTGAATATAGTACCTGTTTCTCCCTTGGTCCAGAGCAAAAAGAATAAGTAAAATAAGAGTAATGAGCCAGATCAAAGAACTATTTTGTGTGCTAAAAATAAGGGGAGGAAGGAAAGATGAAGGAAGGAAGGAAGGAACGAACGAACGAAGGAACGAAGGAAGGAAGGAAGGCATGAAGGAAGGAAGGAAGGATGGAGGAAGAGGAAGGAGGGAAGGAGGAAGGAAGGAAGCAAGGAAGCAAGGGAAGAGGGAAGGAAGAACGGGAGAGAGGGAGGAAGGGAGGTTAGGAGGAAGGAAAGGATGAAGGCAGCCACACACAGACTAGCAGGGAAGAAGGGACTACAATATGATATCCATGAAGTGCCTAAGACAGGTGCCAAGTACCTCACCATGTATCCTGGAAAGTAGCTGTGTACATGAAAGCACTTTGCACTTAGTCCTTAGGAGAGAGAAATTCTCTCAAGGAATCATGAAACTGATTAATTGACTGTGTAGCTGCATTTTTCTCCTTGCCCATTTTGGTGCACATTTAATCCCTGGAAACAGATTTCCATCCAGAGCAATGGAAATCTCAATTTCTATTGCTCAGTTGCAGCAGCGCTCCTCAGGCTCCTATTCCTAAGTATTAGTGGCCAGAGTCCAAGCGTTCTCTATTTCTACCTCACCTTTTTGAAGTGCCGAATCTCTTCCATCCTTCATTTTCAACTCCCTAGGGCCATCCAGCACTCCAGAAACACGTGACAGGGAGTTAGCAGTATTCCAAACTGGAAGCTGAGTTTGCAAATGACCCTCCATCTCAGTGAACACCTAGAGGAAGCATTCAGTGTGCTTCTTTGAAGCCTCTGCCCTGGATCCATTTACTGCTCTTGGCATCCCAAGATGTCCCAGAATCTAGAACATACTCCAGATTCTACATCCAGAGTTTTTGGTCCAAGATCGACTTCCCATCAGAGATCAGTGTCACTTTCCTGTTAGACGTCTCTCCCTTGAGACAGTAGTTTCAGGTTGTTTGTATAAAAAGTAGGAAGGAGTCCTGTCTAAGGAAGAAGATCTTAATATGACTGGCATGTGAAGTCAGAACCACCACGCACTTTGTAGAGTAATATGCCATATTACATATTCACAAGAGAACAATGCAAGGGTACCTTGGTTATACATAAACACGCCTAAATATCCTCTTTAGGCTTTAGACATATTGACATCAGTTTGCTACTTCCATATAACAAGTTGCATTTTGTAGATAATCTATAACCCATGTTTAATGCCAGACTGCTATATCTGGGTATGTACTGGTTTTAAATAGCCACATGTATATATCCTGAAATACAACAAAACTTATTTCAATATTAAAATAAATAAAATCAATATGATAATTCAGCTGCACCCAAAAGTTCTTCAGTTAATTTCAAATATGACTGTGGAGTGCTTTAATTTGGATATGTGTGTGTGTATATACACACACACATATATTAATATGAATATACATTTTAATACAAAAATAACTTTAATTAAAAGACACTTGTCAGCTTTATTTCTATCTAAACCAAATTTTCTTCTTTTAAACAGAACTTCAGGGTATTTTTTTGGTTTGTTTGTTTGGTGCCGGAGTTCGAACTTAGGGCCTTGCACTTACAAGGCAAGCACTCTAACCACTGAGCTAAATCCCCAGCCTCCAGAACTTCAGGTTTTGTTTAAATCTCAAAAAAAAAAAAAATAAATAAAATAAATAAATAAATAAAAATAAATCTCTACTCACATCTCAGAGAGCCAAGTACAACTGAATAAACTGACTCTAACTCATACTCTAGTGTAGCTCCTGATTTTTCATTTTCTTTCTCTCTCTCTCTCTTTTTTTTTTTTTTAAGAACAATAGACAATTTATTTGGGGGAATGATGGAAGATAAAGAAGATAGACAGCTACCATGAGGTGGTAAGAGGATTTCAGAGCTGAAAGCCACCTGATTTTTCTAAGGTTATTATGCTTCTCGTCAGTCTCTTGTTTAACAATGGGCATGTTATAAAACTTTAATAATGTATAAAGGGTTCCTTTGGGGGGATTCTAGGAGTAAATAATTTTTTTTTTTCTTCCAGGAGAAATAAGCAAGAAGAAATGTTTTTTCTTCTTTCTAAATGATTGGTTGTTGGGAAATGATATCTGTATCTACTGTCAACACCTTGCTACTAGATTGAGGGAAACCAAAACACAGAGAAGTGGGGGAATAAATGAAGGAAACAACAAAAATAGTGTCACTGTATGGCTAAATGAAAGAGTTCTAATGGTTGCTTTACCTTAGGACTTCCTAGTTTTGTTTTGCCTTTTGGTACTGGGGATTAAATCTAGGACCTTCACACTGAGCTACATGCCTAGTCCTTTTTAATCACTTTATTTTGAGATAGTATCTTACTAAATGGCTGAATTGCTCAGATTGAGCTCAAACTTGTGATCCGCCTGCCTCAACCTCTCATGCCTGCATTTCCTGTTAAGTATGAAATAAATTCTCTATAATTTAAATCCAAGATACATCCACTTATAATTAACTAACTGAAATTAGAGTTTCTATAATTTGTTGCCAAAAGCATTTTAACAGATAAAGCAAGAATTCAAAACAACTCAGTTTTCCTTGAACTATCTGTCTTTGTTCACTTTCTTTTCCTATAATGGAATATGTGCAACTGAGGAAAATATAAACAAAAGACGTTTATTTTGCTCACAGTTGTGGATGCTGGAAAGTCCAAAACAAAGACACAGTATCTGCAAAGATTCTACTTGCTGCATCATAATATGATTATGGTCATGTGGTCGTAACATGATTAAGTAGTCAGCTTTCTCATTGCTAGGAGAAAATACTTTACACCCACAATGTAAAGGAGGAGAGATTTATCTGGCTCACAGTTGCACTTGATTCAGTTCATAGCTGGCTGGCTCCAACGCAAGAACATCATGGTGGATAGACAGGAAAGAGCAAAGCAGCTCAGTTCATAGTAGCCAGGAAGCAAAGCGGGGGAGCAGTGCCAGAGGGGAAGAATGCAGGGATCAGACGTGATACTCAAGACCACAATTCCATGACGATCCAGAAACACACAGAAGTGTGTTTTACTAATCTTCTTCATGGTTCTGAAGCCAGTCAGATTGACAAGCCAGCTTAACTGCCATATACCACTCCTTATCAACTTGAAACCCAAATACAACTCCCATACTTAACCTCCAAATAAACACAAGGTCATGATTCTGCCAAATAAGTTAAAACTATCCTGCATTCAGACCAAATTTTGTAATCCTTTTTCCCAAATCCCAGCAGTTCCAGCATTTCTTAATAGTCCTAGTCAAAGTCACCTCTGAGGCTCAAGGCAAAATTTTAGGAGTGAACTTCTATAAAATTCCCAAAGCAAGTTACTAAATTCCAAAATAGAGTGGTACACGGCAAAGATTCTCATTCTAAGAGAGAAAAGTAGAAAAGAAGCAGCAAGACTGAAATACAACAGCAAAAACATTAAATCTTCTGGCCCCACGTCTGGCATCTTGGGCAAATGACTGAAGATACGAGTTTCAGAGTTAGGGCAGCCTCACGCCTTTAGGCTCGCTGGTTGCAGCCTATGATTTCTCCCTCTTGGGCTGTCTCTGCTACTGCTTGCAGCTACTTTTACCAGATGCTGGGTGATGTCTTGTTGATTCCTGAGATACCCTTGGGGTATTTTTATCCGGTCAAAGTACTTGGTTTCTTTTTAATGGTGCTAATCTCTTCAGCAACCATAGGACCTTTTGTCTCAGTTTTATAAATGGTTGCTTTGTGGTTGAAATTTAAATTTTTCAAATCTTTCTGCTCTCCTTTTTACTCCTATTCTTACTATACATCTGGCTAAGAGCACCCAAGAATATCCACGCCATAGCCTGAACTTTGGGCTGCCTGAAACTTCCTCTATCAGATCAAATAGTACATAGCCTTTGAACTTAGCCTTCTATAAAATCTCAGGAGAGAAGCAAAATATGGAGAGGTTCTTTGCCAGAATGTATAGTCTAATTCCCAAATAGAGTCCCCATCTGAAACGTATAAGCCTAGTTATTACAGTCAATATTTTTTTTAACAGCACTGTGATCTTCTGAATCTTCTGAGCTCTGACCAGAAGTTCCCAGCAGGTTCTACTCACATAATTCTAGGGGTTCTCTAACTCACATTTCTAAACCTTTCCAATTTCCTCCCATAAACCAGCTCCAAAGGCTTCTGAACCACATAGTCATGTATAGTCACAGCAATAAGCCTACTCATGTTCCAATTTTCAGTTTTGATAACCTTTCCTTTTATTAAGAGAAAAATATCTCACACCTACAATTTAAGGAGGAGAGGTTTATGTGGTTCATGATTTCAATTCATATTCAGCTCCAAGGCAGGCACATCGTTGTGCAAGGGCACAGCAGAGAAAAGCAGTTTAGTTCACGGCATCTAAGAAGCAAAGCTGGGAACAGTAGGAGAGAACGGTGAAGGACCAGACACGGTACCCAAGGCTGTGCTTCTGTGACCCACTCTGAAGTGTACTTTACTAATAGTCTAGATCACTCTGAATCCAATCAAGTTGATAACCCACTTTAATTATCACAGTGGTGGAAGGGCATGCAAGCCTAAGTAAAACAGAGATAAAGGGTAGGTAGGTGAAAATGTCTCCTCATCAGAAGCCTACTTGAAATAACTAGACCATTTCTGTATTAATTCTTTAATGAAGTCGGAGCCCCCACGACCTATTCACTTTTATATGGGTCACTTCCCAATGTCATAACATTACCAATTAAGTTTTGACATGAATTTTGGAGGGGATATTCAGATTATAACAACTGCTAATGCAAATATAAGGTAAGATACAATGAAATTTTATATCTATGAGCCTAAAAGGTACATAGAAATATGAATAACAAAGCTTAAAATATACACAGCAAAATCGAAAGGAAGGTATTAGATGTTTTTAGCAATGATGAGTTTAACTGCCACTGATAACTACATTGTAAAGAATGAGTTGCTCAGCTTTCATCTCTGAGGAAATAGAAATTTGGTCATTTTCATATTATAGTGAAATAATTTTCTTTGAGTTTTCATTTATGTGCTTCAGCAATGTAAAAAAGGAATTAGAGCTATCAAGAAATCTGTACAAGTACACACTAATAGGCCCCATTGCATGCTTTCCACCAAGCCAGTCTCATTTAGACATTTTTTAAGGCTTTATTCTTTCTGAATATCCGTCCCTCAGTTCTTCTTTCTACCAACTAAATATCAATTTCGAACTGAATATTATGGTATACAAATGGTTGAAATTCTGTCACTGTGACAACATTTGGAACACTTGCTGCCCAAATGACAATTATGTTCTCTGGATTTGAACCAAGACTATTGGAAAGCATTTTTAAAATCACAGGGTGATTAAACATAATAATGATCAACTGAGTCAGCCTTTCTTTTCTTAAACTTTTTCTCTTCATTTATTAAGTGTGCTCTTTGCTACCACCAAAGCACTACTGTATAACAAATTACTTGGAAGGTGACATCTCAACCTATGCCTTTACAGAAAAAATCAGAAGAAACGCATTATTTGGTTCTTCTGCATACAGTGCTGGAAAAATCCCTAAATAAATGCTGTGGTTTATGAGTGTGACCCCTTCTAGACATGATATGAAGTTCACTCTATTGTCTTGCATCCTCAATCTTTTCTCCACTTATAGTTCTGGCAGTCAGTAATGAAGGAGGAAGGTCAACTCTACAGTAACTCTGCACTTGCTGATCTTTAACATTTTCAAAAATGACAGATTCACTTCCCATTTGCTGTACCTGTGGAGACTATTTTAAAAGAACTTGAAGATTTATGCAGTTCTACAAACAACATAGCATAATTTTAAAAAACAAATGACACCCGTCTAGTGGTTCACGATGTCAGATGATTAATGTCACACTTTTTGCAAACAAGGGACTGATTCATCCTTTTCCATCTTCCTAAGGGCTCTTGGGCAAAGGCAGGCTAGAACTTTCATCTGTTCTGTGTCTTATAAGTAAGCATGCTTATAATGATGGTATCGAATGTACATTTGGATGTGTCCACCGGGCATTAACCTTAAGCTCCACAGTCGGACCAAATACAAATGCCAAGGAACAAAGCTATAAGCAATGAACAGAATGCACTACAGATAGCTGCTGAGAATACTTGGAAAAGCTTATGTTTATATCTCTTCCAACCAGTAAAAAATGGTTGTACGTTAACTTACATAAAATCAATAAATACCCATTTATAATTTTTATTGCTATACTTGACTTTGCCATATACTGCATATAAAGACATGAAAGAACATATCATAAACACACACTTAATATTTAATATTTAAAATGCTGTTCTCTGACCACTTTATTTTTAAGTTACTTTGTCATCATATTAAATCATATATTTTATTGAAAGAAAGGATTCCTAAGTAATGAAACAATGCATTTTAATAAAAGAAGTACTTCAAATGATTTTGCTTTCAGTCTGAATATTTTTCAATGGAAGTTTTCTTATTGGGGGAGTATTCTTTTAGGCATCATAATTAATAAATAAGAATACAGGCTAATCAGTTCCTGCCTGGCTTTAAGTACCAGGTCTGCCGATTTCTGGCAGGATAAACCGAGGGACATTATTTAACAAACTCTGTCTTCCCTTTCACTTATTAAATAAAGATAATGTTAGATGCCATTGAAGATTAGAACTTTAAGAAGTTCCTTATAACAATGGCTGGTGCATAATTGGAACCAATCAATAATAACTATTAATGTTTAATGTTTCTATTAAAAATATGCACTGTGAGGTTTTAAAATCAGTATGTGGATTTTGAGAACACACATCCAAAGATGAGATTTAGGAACTTGCTTTTGATAATGTAAAAAGGTTATTAAAATTAGGTTTTTTTAGATGAAGGAAAATAAATTTTACATAGGAAACTTAACTCAAGGTCATATCAGTTGGAAGGCATACACAGTAAATAGAAAGAAAAAAAATACTGAAAATCTCTGCCTTTAGTAATTTATTTAGCACAGTTTTTAAACACACACATTGTTTTTTAGGCATAGGTAGATGCCATGGATGCCAAAATGATCAAAATGGATATAGTTCCTGACTTCATGAAGCACCTAAACTTTATGGGGAAAGCAGAGAAATAAAAATTATGGAGCGTGAGTTCTGTGTGATAAAATCCAGTGCTGCGCTGTGAGATTACACATCCCATAGATATGGAGGTAGGCCCTTACCCATGGGATTATCAGGATAAGCATGTCAAAACACCGAAATCTAAAGCATGAAGATAACCTAGTCTTCTAATCGGGTAAGGCGAGAGTCAGGGATTCATGTGCACCATTTACTAGACACTAGATTCAGAAGAGTCAGCGGTAACCTTACAAATAAAGTTTCTGCCCTCTTGAAGCTCACAATATGGACAGGGAAAAAAAAAGAACATGAAATTTTAAGCAAATATTCCATTCTTCATTAAATCGGAAGACACTGAGGGAGAGTTATTAGACAGAAAATCTACCAAGATAAATGCATCAAAAGCTGATGTATGTCATCTTTGGTTGTTGGATAGATAACAGTCTGGTAAGGAAAGAGTATTAGCAGGGAGATAAATTAGGGAGTCACTGCTATATGGCATCTAAGACATAGTGGTGGCTTGGACTCAGGAGGAGTGGAGATAAAAAGAGATCACAGATTTGAAACCAATATTGAACATTGAATCAAGAAATACAGTGATGGGCTTGCTATAGAAGTTGGCAAGAGAAAGAATCAATATGACACAAAGATTTCTGTTGCAAGAAATTTCCCAGGTTGTAATGTCACTTACAGGGGAAGAGACAAGAATGAAAACACATTAAATTAAATATCTAGAAGATATCAAAATGGAATGGAATACTTGTTAGACAAGTAAAACAATCTTCAACTTTGTATAGAATTTATTAATTTGCTTTTCAGGATTAAAACATTTGGAATGGACATTATTACATAGAGAGAAAAGAGAGATAGGGAACGACAGATGACTAAACTAAGTGTCTTTAGTGACAGGAAAGGCCGAAGTGGAATCTTCTGTCATCTGCAGTATAATATTTACTGAATTCTCCTTCGTGCAAATTTAAAATCTTTAATAGAAAGGGCATCAATAGCAAAAAATGTTTCTTGTTGGTGATCTTCATGTAACAACAACGTTAGTTTGTTTTCTGCCAGAAATGTAAAGGAAAATGTTATTCATAAATTTATTAGAGCTGTGATTAAAAAGTTCCCAAAGTATGTCAGTACTGCTTTAAAAATATGAGTCTAATTCAGTATTCAACATTTAAAAAAATAAAATAGAGGTTAAATTTTCAGTTTTGATCATGGGCTTATGGAACAAATGATGATAATGTATTACTGGTATTTCTTAATACCTAGTTCTTTATTCTTAAACATTTGTATTTTATTCCCATATACATTTTGATTATAAAAATAATAAAAATGAAAATTATAAATTTAATGATAAATGTTTTCATGTTATTTTGAAAAATGTAAAGAAAATATCTTTCAGACCTAATCCATGGCATAAAATTGCTTGATATGCTTATTTTGGAAACATTAGCATAATGGAATACAATCAATATACTCTAATAATTACAGCAAAACCACACAATTCCCATAAGTAAACATGTGCTGTACATGATGTACAAATTACTATCTTGTAGAATGCTTAACTACATTCTATGTAAGTCAATTCATCAGAAAATAAAACTATTTCATTTTCCTCTTTAGAGCATTTCAGAATTTATCTATTAGCAGTAGCAATAAAGAATCGAATCTCAAATTTATTCATGTCCAAAGACGGACATAAGGAATATGTAATCACCTTCCGATCAGATACTATCTAATCAAATAGTTTCTAGGAGAAGACTTAAATGACATCAAGAAAGAAACATTTCAAAACAGGGATTCCAATAGAAAAAAATTGACAAAATGGCACGAAAATTCCCACTGGCTTGTATTTTTAGTATTTTAACACACACACACATACATTTATATTTAACACATATATATTAGTTTATTTAGTAATATTTATATATAAATACATATTTATATTTAACATGTGTTTTTAGTTTATTTAGCAACTTTTTTTGCTAAATAAGCTAAAATCACTTTTCTATTTTTGCAATAAATTTTCAAGTTAATCAATAGAGATCCAGAAGATATTATTTGGTATCAAATAATTCAACATCAATTTACTATCTTCTCCAGGGATAGCTTGTTAGTCTATCTAGTCTCATCTCAGTGGGTTATACTTGTAGGATCTAGAAGAACAGAATATTAACAGAGGAGCTAATCTCTTTTTTCCCCTTTTCTCCACCCTGAAAAACACTTTTAAATAAGATTATGCTTTCAGTGCTAGATTGATTCCAAACTCACATGATTAAAGTTTTAGCTTGTGAATAGACTCCATAGGGAATTATATTTTTCTCTTGTTTCCATTAATGTCTACTTTATCAGTACCTTATAAGTTAATAAGATGTTTAGTGAATAGCAATCTCTCCATAGGTTTATTCTTCTAAGCACTGTAAAAATTTAATCACAGCTTCAAAATATTTTACAATAAAACTAATTTAATTACATTTAGCAATGGCCACTAGACTCATTAAAATGTTAATGGAGCTTATAATTATTAAACTACTTAATGATTGCTAATAAGAATAAATGACAAAATAAAATTTAAGTACAAAACAAAAATGCCCTCAGGTAATTTTTCTCAGCTTCAATCCCATTTGGCATGGTTACGGTAATATCCTAAGAAACATGGTAGAGTTGACACTTGTGATAAAGGACATAACATTGAACAATACTAAAACTCCTTGTTTTTATGTCTAGCAAAGTCAATCAACTGCTTTATGTAAAAGTTTGTCAATTATTTCAATACACTAATGAATTGTTGATTAGAAATGTAGAAATACTAACAGAAATTAAATTCTGATATTTTGATAACTATATTTTGTTCAGCAGATGGTAAATGCATAGCAGTATTTTTTATGGCAATAAAGTGTGTCTCAGTCCACTTGAAATTCTACAACTAGCTGTTATTTTTATCTTTTAATTCTGTGGTTTGCTGCAGTAAACTCCTAAAATGAATAATGTTTGCTTTTAGGTGCTTATATGAATGAAAATTAATTTTGTTTTGAGATAAGCGGGCATATTTGGGCCATTTTAATACTCGGTTCAGAGACTGGCCCTTTGGAGAAAAACTGCAACAAAATAGTGTGTAGTTATTATTAGTTCCCTGGATGAAAAATGAAACATGAACAAAAGTAAGGCTTATCATCACCTCTGAAAGACCCATAAAAGGAAGTTATGTTCATGTGCCATAGGTTGGAGAACAATGTGGAATGATCTTTTAGCCCCAAACTATCTCTTTCAAAACTTTGATGCTCTCTGAAATGTATAAAACAGAGATGGATTTTTAATTAAGTGAGTACTAGAAATCATTCACTAAATGATTTATGTTGCCATCGCAAGCCTGAAGTGGTGAATGAACTGTCCAGCAACACAATGCTTGCTAGCAGCCTGGTGCTAATAGCTAATGGCTCTTTACTCCCAGACTTGTGCTGTTTCTTTGTCAATGGCTTCCTTTGGAAGCTGGAAGATTTAGACACATATAGTGGTCATATACACAAAAGTTCTTCTCATCGATGTCTATATGAGCAGGACCCTGCCTACTTCTGTCTCCCCGGTCATTTTTTTCCTTAGCTGAGTATTTTCCAGCCACGTCTTTCAGCAAACACAGCAGGCTTAGTCCTACATCAGGCCTGTTCCACTCATTTCAGTTCTATTTCTAGTATTATACTACTTTCTACAGCATGAAGGTTGAAGGTCCCCCATATACTCACGTGGTAAAGTTCCCAGAGTGGCAGTATTAGCAGATGTTAAATCTTTCCCTAGCAGGGAGTTTTAGGTCATTGGGGGTGTCCCTCAAAGGAGAATGTGAGACCACAGTGTCTCTGTCTTTCTGTTTTTCTGTCTCTCTCTTTCCCGGTCTCCCTCTGTATCTCTCTGTCTCTGTCTCTCTGTCTCTCTCTTTCTCTATCTCTCGTTACCTGACCATGAGGTGAATCTTGCCCCAGACCCAAATTAATGTTGCAACTGATGATAGGCTAAAGCCTCCCTCACTATCTTCTCTCATTATAAATGATCTTAGGTATTTGTTACAGTAATGGAAAACCAACTAACAAAATACTTGTTTGTTACTGCAGCTCCTAAATTGAGAACATGGTTAGTGGATAGTGAACCCTAAGCCTCTATGATGGCTCCCTATTTAAAATATAAGTGAGAATGAGGAAACTTGAGTTGCAATTTATTCACTTCGTAATTCTTTATTGGTATAGCTTCCTTTTAAAAGTAAAATGTAGGGCCTGGGGATTTAGCACAGTGGTTAGAGTGCTTGCCTAGCAAGTGCAAGGCCCTGAGTTCAATCCCTGGCACCAAAAGAAGTGAATTGTAAGGCATTAGACACAGACTCATCACTTTTATCTACTCAAAAATCTGACCTATTAGTTTCAACTCATTTGTGCAGACTGGAGGAGATTTTTATTGGGTCTAATTGTCCTTGTTTCTTCCTGTATTAAATGTTAATGCAGCTGGGGATTTAGCTCAGTGATTAGAGTGCTTGCCTTGTAAGCACAAAGGCCCGAGTTCGATCCCCGGCACCACAAAAAAAAAAAAAAAAAAAAGAAAAATGTTAATGCAAACCTTATAAAATTATTGGAAGATACTTAGAAACAATATCATATATTTACAATGGTACTCAAAAGGACATAGAAAGTAAACAATGTCAAGTGCATGTTAAGTAATCTATGAATACTAGGCATTATCAAATATTACTTTTTAGAAGATAGGACTTTTTAAAATCCTTTTCACAAATCTCTTTTCACAAATCTCTTTAAATTTATCATCTTATCCATCTGAACTGTACATTTAATTTATTATAAGTTCATATTACTGTGTAATAAACCTCTAGAATATAATTAATCATGATTATTAATAAGAATAAATATTTCAGCTACCTATCCTTTTATAGATATGATAGTACACATATACTGTTACATATTGTGTAAGTAAGTTTTTATTACTTAATGTTTAAAGATGGGTATTTAAATCGCTATTTCCTAAATATATATATAGACCTTCATGAAATTGAGAGAGGGAAAAAAGCCCCTAAAATATGAAGCTTGGATTCATAAAATAAATCTATCTCCATGGAAGCAATGGTGACACAAGTTCCCAGTGTTTTCCGTCACTGGGCTTCATGCTTGCCCTACATGGAACACCTTTGAGAAATGGGCAGTTAAATCTCCATGGACCATTATACTCTGGCCTTCTGTCTGACACTGCCAGCATATATACTGCTTGTAATCATTCACACTGTGCATTATACACACAGCTCCTCTGAGCAAGAATAATGTTTCCAACAGCACATTTCATTGTGTTACTGATTAAGCATCATACGAGAGTCTTCAACGTGGGCCTGTTTGAATGAGAAGCCCAAAAATAATGGGATATAAACTCTAGTTCTGGGCACCGATTGCCCTCCTAGGCTATTAGATGATATGTCACATAGGGCTATTAACAGTTTAGTGAAATGTGTCTAATTCAAAAAAGTACAAATCATATTTTTACATGTTTCCTACACTTAAAATCCACTACTACTTCTAAGCTTATGGAAAGGATATTAATAAATGTCAATGAATGAGTTCGTTACTTTTCTTAGGATGAGAGAGTTGAAGTATGAAATAGTTGAGATATGAATCTATGGTCACTTAAATATTTTAGCTCTTTAAACAGTCTTACTATTTGAAAAAAGTACATCCCTGTGTTATGGGTATAGAAAGGGAAACAAAGTTTTTCAGCAGAGAACTGTAGAAAGGAGCAAATGGCTGCATAAGAAGCCAACAGACACCCAGAATGATCAACTCTGGCAAGACTCCTGAAATGTAAGAATTCAGTTTGTGCATCAATGGATCAATCAATGTCTATCATGTGCTTACCATACGCATTATCGAAGAGAGGCAAAGTTTTATCCCTGCCTTCTTAGGGTTCCTTTTTTAAATAATTGGGCCTGAGAATTAAATAAGAACACAAGTCAAATCAAGAGGAGAGAAACATACAACATTTTAAAACTATGTTTTATGTAGTATGGGAGCTTGTGGGTAAACGAAGACTTCAAAATTAGAGGTGAACACTTATAAACTGTGTTAGACAAAGAGTATGAAATTATAAAGCTGTAACAAGGAAAAGGGGTTTGAGCTGGGGTGGTTAATTGAATAACAATGGGGTAGGAAGACAGGGATAGTCTAGCAAATGTTAGCACAGATTTCCCTGGCTTCAAATTCCTTTCCTTGGTGAAAAGAATGATTCTTTCTGATATAGGAAGGATATATTTCACATAGGACTTTCATCTCCTGTGCTTAAGAAATAGAAAGAAACTCTGAGTGATCTTACATATGCCATTTTTCATATGCCCTTAAGTCAAAATAGTCAGTATACTAGAGTGATATATTCTGTGGTGGCATATTCTTCATCCATACACAACCAAGTAAGAAACAAGTGAGTGTGATTAGATCAGGCTGACTCTAAGTGTGTGGGATGAGGGAGGTGTGATACGTGTGTGAGGGGTAGAGTGGGAAAGGAGAGAGGAGCAGAACTGATGGCTTGACTTGTGCCTAAAGTGACTTTTCATCTGGTTTGCTTTTATTGCTACTCTAATGAGGGGAAAGAAAGGGAGGTAAACTACTTCCTAATGGCCTCTGTAATCTGTTACGTAAGCACTACTTTGAAGAACAAAAATTAAAGCCATTAGCAAAAAGGGAAAACGCATGATAGATCTAAAGGATATATGAGGTTCATTATTTGTATTCTTGTGTTATCAAATGTCAGTAAAGTGCTTAAACCTATTGGTTTAAGATATGAAAGGCAATATCCATCTTATCTTGAGGCTGATTTTATGGTTCCATTCTAATTTAAAGAGGAAAAGAAAAATAGAACACAGAAAAATGCATCAGATGGAAAGGCCTTTAGTTCCCTTGGGAGTAAGCAGTGTTTGCCATGCCTGATTGTATTTCAAGCATATGTGATGAAAGAATCACAGATAATTTTCAAAGTTAGCAATAGAAATATGACATCCAGCAGAAAAAGAAGGCTGAATTTGAGGAGTGGTGCATACAGAGGATTAAAAAGAGTCGGATTTAAACTTAAGTCTTTTTAAAGAGAATTAGAAATTAAAATGAATAGACTAACATTATGATTTTTAAAAGTGTTCTTCTTATTTAAGAGGAAAGAAGACCAATTACAGAACCAATAAATACAAGAAGCATGATCAACCAGTTGGTGTGCACATATAACTGTCTAAATACATCACCTTGCAGAGCTTGAGTAATAGAGGAACTCTTTTTGTTATGAACATTTAAATGCATACCAATCTAATTTAGCAAATAAAGACACATACTCCTGGAAGGGAAAAACACTCTGAATAGTTTGAATAGGATCTTTACTTGGAAGCTACTTTCATTGTATTATCAGAAAAACGACTTTAATTTGTTTCCAGCTGTGAGTTGGTACAGGATCCCATAATGGAATCAAAGGGAAGACACATTTGCTTTTTAGTCTGTATCTCTACAGTGTCAGAGTACAGCTGATGAATCACATACCCATCCACAGTTGCTTACAGCAGGGAAGCAGCAGTACTCTTGGTTAAAAGGTATTTTGTAGCAGCATTGAGAACAGCTGCAACCACTCCAGAAATGAAAACTATCAGAGAAATAAGTGCACATGTATATCAAGTTAGGATCTGTTTGCAGCAGCCACAAGCCAAAGAGTAGTGTTAATGTAGCCAATCTGCCTCTATACTACTGGAAGAAAGCTGAAGGAAAGGAGAAGACCTTTTAATGAGACACCATAGTGCTTCCATTACTCAGGCCAGATGAGGCAGACTGCTCTTATTCCCAGAGTCTCTGTTATCTCTCACTGCTGACTGCACATTCTGTGTGTGCTTCGCTGACAGAAGAAAATGACAAGTTGAAAATCCATGCCTGCTAGAAGTGAGAAATGCCTCATCTTTTTAAACCCAAAGCCAGGGTGGAAAATAATCAGCCTCTCTAGTTTTCATCTTCTCCACTGAAAGGAGCCAAAAAGTTGAGCAAGTTTGTTTGCACTGTAGCAACACAGAGCTAGAAGAGGTGGACAAGACCTGCCAGTTCCTGCCTGCTACAGTGTGCTGTATGTCTGTAGTGAGAATCAATTCACTGTGGACCTCAGGTAATTATGACTGAGAGTAAAAGGGTGAAAAGGGACAGATCCCAAGATAGTCATCATTCTTTTGCAGATGATTCAGGAACCAGAAGTCAATCACTTAAATTAAAAAATCTCAGAAAGGGCTGGCAAAACAGATGGAGTTGTATCATCCATATGACAGGAAGTAGTAATAGTGGGGGGCAGATTTTTCAGAAGCAATCAGATGTTGCATTATGTTGAAGTATTCCCTTAGAAAAAGGGAATATGCTCATCAGACCATTGGTGGGGAAGAAGGTGATTTTTAGAAGTTTGATTAATTATGTTCACAGTACAGAAGTGTAGCATGATTCAAAGACAGCAGTTAAGAGACAACCATGGCATTCTGAGTCGAACATCTCTCTTCAGTCTCAGCGATCAGAGATAATTATCAAAAGACTCTGAGAAGGTACACTGAAATGGAAACACCTAAAAGTTGGCCCAGCAAATGTGACAAAAACAAACAAATAAAAGCCATAGGCCCAGTCCAATGAAAAGGTGTTTTGTGGATTTTCTCCATGCACGTGTTTTTGTTCCTTTTTCTCTTTCTACAGCTTCTTATAGAAGCAATTTAACTCATGAGCTAGAATGAAATCAAGGAAAAGATACAAATGCTGAGATTTTTAAACAGCTGAAATTCTTACATTCAAATTTGGAAGATGACTCTTATCAACAAACCTATAGCCTGAAAATATCCAAGCACAATATGCTAAAATGCCTTGAAGGTAAAAAAATCATTGAAGTCTTTGATCCTCACAAAAACTAGTTACATTTTGAAAAGTTAACTAGAATAATAAAATATCCCTCTCCCAGACTCTATATTTTATAAATGTATCTGTATTATCCTTTGGTATAATATTCTTGTTTATAAAAGCAACATTAAAGAGGCCCAAGTATGGCATCTCCACAGCTCAGCGAGGCAACATGAAAAGTGCATGACTGAGACATGTTTCATATATTGGCGAGCTACATTTCCCTGGGAGAATGTTCATCACATTGTGTAAACAGCACACAAGAAATTGGGGGAAATACACCCTGTTTTCCCCTGTCTGTTGAGAAGCCAAGTGTTATTTTGCAGGTGAAGCACATTAGCTGACAAAGGTGTTATTAGTTTCTCTTAATGTACTTAAAATAATTTATAAGCTAACAGCATTCTGGCAGTTCTCATATGACATCATTGTGCCTTCCCCTCCAGCAGTGCATCTGCTAAGAGATTTCATGAACGCGGGGCTTTTCTGTTGCCTAGAAGTTATCAGACTGGCAAAGACACTGGGGGTCACAGTCCTGGAGGCAAATGTTAAGGAACAATTTTCCTGGCACATCTCTAGCAGTTCATTCTATTAAAATTGAATTTAAAAGAGAATTTTAAAACAGGCTTCTGCAATGCTCACATTTGGATAACTGCCCAATAATGAGGGACAGAATCGTGGCATCTTTTTTGGACCCAAATACTAAAGAGAATGAGTATGATTTTGCCTATGTAAAATTGGATATTTCAATAAATTTAGTAACTTTATTGCATCCACCATTATTTCATATAGGAAGACATGAAGAATGGTTTAGTTTCATGAAAGCAGAAAATATAGTTATTGTTCAAATTCAACTGATCAGAAATAAGAACAGATGTGATTGTTCCTTAAAATGTACTTTAAGGACAAGATTTCTGTTTAACGAAGCAATTAGATTGTTCAACACACCTTCTAGAGAGGTGAAAAAAGTGGTAATGTTTTGCCACTAGCTTTATGTGGCATAATTGAAACGTACAAGGAAAGTTTTGGGGGACCTGTTTCAAATAAGTTGTACGTTTCCTCCTCACTCATCCCAGGAAGCATCCTCCAAAGCATCAATTACACAAAATGTGGTCTTAACTTGCGGTGTGTAGTTTTCTTTTCTGTTTCATAAAGAACTAAATGAAAATTCTCCCTGGTATGGTATTTAGCATCTAGTTAGATACACAGACAGAACAGAGATATTCTCTTGTAGATATTTAGATATCTACAAAAGAATTTAGTATCTACTTCAGTAAACTGAGGATGTTATCATCACTTTGTAGAAAATAAGAACAAGTGTGAGGTTTTTTGTTGTTTTTTTTTTTTTTTGGTTGTTTTTGTTTTTTTTGGTGCTGAGGATCGAACTCAGGGCCTTGTGCTTGCTAGGCAAGCACTCTAACCACTGAGCTAAATCTCCAGCCCCAAGAACCAGTGTTTTAATTATTATTATTATGATTATTATTAATCTAAAATGCTACTTGATGTGAAGATCCCTGGGGCCTCTGGACATGATTGATTGATTTTGGCATTACTGTCATAGGAAATGGTTAAAAATTAGTTACACTAGTCTGAGTGTGATTTGTTTTTTGGTGGATAACAAAACAATTTTGTTACTTATGCCATTAACAGATTACACTGTTTTATGTGATAGTTAAGATAATATAATTGATTTGCCTTTGAACTTCCTAATATGTGGGCACTATCAATTCCTAAACAAGATTATCCAATATATTATTTTAGCTACTAAAGGGAATTTATAATACTTTATAACTTTTTCCAATGCACAAATTTAATAAAAGCAAAGTAAGCAATTCTCTACTTTTCAGAGTAATATATTCCTGAAAATGATTTAAAAATCTAATATAGAAGATCTAATATATAAAATTTAATATCCTTATAAAATTTAAAGAGGATAACTATTCTACAGTCACTAAATTTTGCATATGCAAGTTAAAGCCTTCCACAGGTGAAGGCAGATGAAAACATTCACTGGTCTTCAATAAGGAATGAGAAAGAGAGAATACAATTCAAGCACCTTCTCTTCCAAACCTGGAATCTTGGAGCGCCTGTTGGACCTGCTACTAACAAGGAACAGGGGTTCAGATAAAGAGAAAGGGTATTTCTCTCTCCCTCTCCCCTCCCCCCCTCCAAATCTTTCTTGCCATAACAGAGTATAGCCCCCACTAAATTTGTGGCTGGCAAGTTGCTCCAGCAGAGGACTACCCTCAAACATCACTGTGAAACTGTGTGGGAAAGGCAGTTTGGCACCTACTGTGTGGCATTCGAATATAGAATTTACAGATTTACTATAATTCATACATGAAAATTGGGTCAACATAAAAGAGACTTTATTCAAGTATAAAAGAAGACATTGTTTCAGACATCTGTGTGTATGTCTTATTTAATACTAATATGTCATATATAAAACTAAAAATATGCATATAGAGAGAAGAGACAGTTGGGTAACTCCAGAAACATGGAGCAGATGAGAAGCAGCTCTATAAATGAAGCAGAGTTTTGAACAGATTAGCATCTTTCTGCCATCAAAACTATATAACTTTAATATCCATGGGAGAGCATGTAACCAATGTGCTTTCCGGAGAATAGTTTTATGTTTATTATTCTTCATATTATCTTTCTTGAAGCAATGCTCATGTCTTAAAAGGATTAACACTCATCTCACCTATTATGGGAACACATCTCCACCTGCACAGATCATCTCCTTAGTTGTTACTGAGCATTAAAAGGGAAATGTTCTTTCAATTTCAAGTAGGTTAGCAAATAACGCGTTTAGTGAATACTTACTATTATCAGTGACTCTATAATACACATTCACATACATTAGCTTCCTCTGTAGCACTATCATCTGAAAATCGTTTTCCTGCTTCAAATTTACAAAAACTTGAAAATCAAAGTATTTTAGAAAAATGTCCTTACAGTTTAAACTATAAGCAGTGAAATCTTAAACATTTATATATACATATGTCATGTATAAACCAGATATGATGTATAATCTAAAATATATATACATATGCCAAGATTTTGAAAGATGAAATACATATGCGGTGTTTGAAATCATAGTCTGACCTGAGTATTCTTTTCATAAATTTTGAAATATTAAATATTCTTTTTAGACAATTTTGAAGAAGTTGTATAAAATAGATTATAATATACCTTGAATGAAATTTTTATTGGTAAAGTATATCTAGATTTTGTGTTATCTGGTTTTTCTTCTTTGTAAGAATCTTTGTTGTATATGTCTTGTACTCTGCATGACAACTTTGGAGATAATGATACACAGTGTATTCACAATTATTTGCTTATTATTTTGTTATAAATTTTGTCATAAAAATAATATCTAGATTTCATCTTTGTATTTGTAAACTTGCTAAAAAAGAAAAACAGAATTACTAGTGACACTGAAAAAATGTCTCCACTAATCTTCAGTAGGAATTAATGGCCTAATGCCTCAAATTACCATGTTTTATTTAACATTTGTTTTGCTGTAGGTTCCAAGGACTAGGACCAGCTGCATTTATCTCATACTCCATTAAAGGTTTATTATGCACCTGTAATTGTCTCAAGATCACAGTTGCGTTTGCTTTCTCAATATAATTTTGAATGCAAGTAACAATTCTTTTGGGACACAGACAATATTGCTCTCATATTAGGATTGGGGTCTCCTATAAAAATGTTTATTAGGGAGTGCTTATAGAAGGAGGTCCTGATAGTTCTGACAGTCAAGACTAGGAAGTTTTAAAACTTTATGTTGTGTACCAATATGTCCTATCAATGCCTCATATCACACACTTACAGTATATATTATATGCATTTAGAATATATATATATATATATATATATATATATATATATATATATATATATATATATATATATGACTGATGGGGGAAGAGAAAGAGAGAGGGAGGAAAAACTGACAAAGACAGCGAGAGACTCCTTTATAGATCAGAAAGAGACACTGGAAGTCATTTCTTGCCCTTCCTTAGCAAAGGGCCTCTTTGCATGAGGTTCATGGCAGCTTAGCAGAAAAAGGTCAGTAATTTCCTCACCCCTGATGCTGTTTGACTGGACTCCAGGGAAAGCTGCTTGAGGTAGAATCCTTTTGCCAAGAAGCAATAAATGCAAACCTTTACTATCTACTCCTGTGGTTACAATTCATAAAGCCAATTTCATAGACAAGCTGTAGTCTGTTGTCTCGAGTAAGAATTGTAAATGAGCTGCTGAGACATCCTGCTTAGGGAATTCTGTTAAAAAAGGTTAAGTGTAAATTGCCCTTTGGATTAGTCTGAACATCACCATAAAAGTTGCTGAAACTAGTAGGCAGAAATAAGTTTCAAACTGAAAATGAAAGAAGAAAAAGATAAGAAAAGCAATACTGCCATTTGTAAAATCATGCTTATTTTCTCAGTAAATACTTATAAAATTATACATTAATAGATTATGTAATAATGTCTTATCACTTACTGTTAGAGAAAATGAAGTAACTAAAATTAATTTTAGAAAATATATTCTAAATCATTATTACTATGTAAAGAAATGTGTTAGAATACTCAGCATATTTAGAGCACACATTGCAAACTATACATATGCTTTTTAAAATATATTAAGTGAAATCCCTAAGATCAGTACAATTCAAATTAAAATACAAATACAGAGTTAACATTTTTCTAAGCCTTTATGAAGTTGATTCTTTTAAGGCATGACCTCATTCCAATACCATAAGGGAAATGCTATAATTAAGATTCTCTGTCTTTTAAAAAAAATTTGTACAGAATGAGTAATTTTACATTGCTAATATATTGTCACACATAGGCATTTTAATAATAGCAGTCTGGAAGTATAATGAAAAAGTATGGTCCCTGCTGCATCCTTACTGATCCCCATTGCTGGTTCCACTTTTAACTAGTTTTCCTTCTAGTTATTTTGGTAGTTACTTCATCTCTGGGTAATTTCTTGAATCATTAATATTTATCATTATATATTGTGTTTCTGCTATGAAAGATGAGAAGTAGATAATTTCCTTTTCTCCTTCCTTCCCACCTAATCGTTTTTGTTATATTGTTAAACTTTTACTGTTTACTGTTGGATTTTAACATAATACTTAAAATTTCCTTTTAAGCAGTCAAAATGACACTCTGAGCTGAAGAAATAATGTTCTTGCTTTTCCTTCCACTTTTTCCCTATTTGTATAAGTCTTAATTTTTATACCCTAATGTTCGATAACGTTAGCAATGTTTTATACTATTATAGTCAAATTGCTTATAAATTGATTTAAAACACTGAAAATCATCAAGCAGCATTTATGTCACTTTTATTATACGAATATTGTTCACTATGAAGGCAAATCAAGGGCCGAGGTAAATGGGCCGCCTTAAGATAACTCTGCCATTCCAAGGGAAATAGTTCAAATGGATTCCCTTTACTTTTTCTCCCTTAATCACTGAAGATAATTTTCTCTCATGTTTGGAAAATGAATTATTGAAATGGTTTTATTAATTAATGCATTTATTATATATCTATTATTTTTTCAAAATGTATAAAATTGCCCCTTTTTTTCTTCTGGAGATGAGAAACATCAGGTTACTGTCATATTATCTTTTGCATTCTCATATTTGAAATTCATTCCATCATATTTCTTGACTGTCAGTGACTTCCCATTATAGTTTGAGCTAATACATTTCAAATTTGGACTAATACTACTTGAATAGCTTTTCTTCTTCCTAATATTTCCAGGCATGTTGTTTACTCTTTATGTCCTCTTCTGTTCTGAAATGGTACCAGTATACATTTCAACTGAGAAGCTTCTACTCTATTTGGCAGGAGAGTTGGAAGATATACATCTTTCTTAAACTCTGAAGTGCTCTGGTATTATTTCTTTAATAACATTTCCATTTTTGTTGTCTTTGGAATTTCTTTGCGGAATTGAAGCCAGTAAAATTTTTAAACGTTGGATCTCCTTGTTTAATCATCCCCCTCCCCCTCCCGCTCCCCCTCTTCTTCCCCTTCCCCTCCCCTTCCTCTTCCCCTTCTCCTCCTCCTCCTGCTCTTTTCTTCTTCCTCTTCTTCTTCTTCTGTACTTAGCATTGAACCTGGGGCCTTTGCACTGAGCAACATTCCTATATCTATTTTATTTTATTTTTTTTAATTCTTTATTTTGACACAGGGTCTTCCTAAACTGCTAAACTTTTTCTGATTGTCTATTTTTTATGACATCTCTTTTTAGTTGAAAAGTTACACCAACTTTTCAAAGTTTTCTTAATTTACACAGCGCTTAAAGACAATTTACAAGATGTCTCATATTTCTGCACATCTTATAAGTAGAGGAAAGGGCTTCCTGTCATTTAGATTATCTTGTCAGATACTTTGGAATAGAAACAAGCCTTGGAAGAGAAAATCCTCCTCTGAAACAGGCCAGTTTGTTTACTCTCCAGTATGAGAAGACAGTATCGACTCATTCTGATGTAAATGTCAGGCACGCTTACGGTCCATCAAAAAATGTCTTAATATTGGAGTTCCTCTCCTGTAACTCATGTCATTGTGTGTGCAGGTGTGTGTGGCCCTCTTTGCATCAGCCTCTGAAGATACAGGGTTTTAGGAACTGGTGAAAAATTGCCGACAGTCAGTCTAGCTACTGCTGTGAGTAACCACAGTCCTCTGTGTGCTGTGCAGCGGTCCATGTCTCTACAGCATGCACAGCACTACCACAGAACAGTCAGTACACGGGAGGACGCTCTCGGGCTCTTCGGAGTCCTCAACACATACAGGATCTTTCAAGTCTTCTGCTCCTTTAATTGTTGTTCTTTCCTTGGTAGCCATATTTCTGTGGTATAATCACTGTCTTAATTTTTTCTGTCATTCTTATGGCTTTCTTGGAATGTCTGGTTTTTATTTGCTCATTCTGGAAAATGGGGAAAACAGAGGAGAAATTCATCTTTCCATACGCATACAATGGCCTAATCACTGGCAAGTACTGTGGAAACGGGTCAAAGAATTTAGATATTCTGCTGTGGCGGCAGTGAAGGAAAGTTCAGAAGCCTGCTTGTCAAATGAGTAGAGCTCGCCTCTGGAAAACTAACAGCACTTCTGGTCTAGTTTTAAAAGCTAGCTTAAGAAAATTTTACTGCCCTATCCCATGATGGTAGTGGTTTTGCTGTGGGGCTTCAGTAAATCGGGGTGGGGAAAGTCATGCTGTTTCGATATGAATTTATGACATTAGTCTACAACCAACCCCTACATGAATATTTAGAGTCTCTTTATTTAGAAATGTACACACACAATGTTTTTGTTAATGTTCAAAATGTAATTGCCATTAATTACCAAGTTCTCAATCTCCACCCAGAACATGCACACTATTTTCAGTATCTTTCTACAGAGAAGTAAATTATAATTTTGTTCGTTTTCTGGTATCTCTCAATCTAATCAACTATGTACAAATCTCTAGATGAAATGAAGAAACTGGTCAAAGTTAATGAGAAACATTAGAAACCCCAAATTTAAATGTTCATTTCATTAGTTTTCCATCTGTTCAGTACCTTATTTTTTTTTTTTTTCTTTTGAAATGGATGATTTGATGTGCACATCTGGTTCTACAGTGCAAGCAAAACTTAACTTCCAGAGATTTTATTTTTATTTATTTATTTATTTATTTATTTTTTAGACAAAGTCTCACTATGTGGTTCAGGCTAGTCTTGAACTCACCGAGTAGCCCAGGCTGGGCTGGAAATTGCCATGATCCTCCTGATTAAGCCTCCCCAGTGCTGGAATTCCAGGTGTGCACCACCACACCTGGATCAGAACATTTTAAACTTTCATCCCAATGATTTGACTTGACTCACTGATATCCTACTAAGATAAAATGTTCTCTTCTGTAATATGAACATTTATGTGTTATATCACTTGATGGTATTATTTTAAAATTTTGAACTTGTTCATTATTCTGTGTTCTAAAGGATTTTCTCCTGGAACATTTAGTAGTATATATTTATAATTAAACCTTCCAAAGTAGTAGTGATTTTCAAGCTGCCATCTGTGTGTTTGATGATCCACAATGCCAGGGTCAACATGATTTACTTAATTTCATGCCATTATCTCTTATTTTACTCAACTTAATCTAAGTAAATTTTATATCACCTCAAGCCAGTCCTAGAAGTATTCTCATTTCAGTTAAGATTTTTAAGTATTTTAAACTGTCATTTAGCAATATTATAACTTGATTGTGCATGTTACTCTTCCATGAAATGTTTCCAAATAGCTTTTACTCTGCCTAAAGGAATGAAAGAGGCCTTGTATAAAGTCATCAAGTTCTGTAGAATTGCTTGATAAATTACAGTGACCAGCAGCTCTTCTCCAAAACTCCTATTATCATCAACAGTTGAGCTAAGTAACCAGAAATTCATGATCTCTGTTACCTTGAACAACTCTAACTGCTAAGCATCAGATTTCAGCTCTAAGGCCATACAAATTTTATTGTATTCATTTATCGTCCACTTGAACCAATTTGGGCAGAACCTCTTGTGCATTGTGCTCTTTTCCAAGATGTTAGAATATTGTCTTCATCTATCAATGTATGTTTTCTAGCAGACATCTACCCCTTTTTTTAACATCTACTCATTTTGAACAAGTTTTCTTTTCTAATTATATAAGGCTTTCTCCATCTTCGCTTTGATATCCCTACATTTCAAATTAAACCAAACAAATTTCTCTAGTGCACTTTTTTAATGTGAAGGGCTGATATTAAAGCATTTGAATTTTATCTTTCTGGACTTCACGGTGTGGTTTGATTAGTGAGGAGGCTGTGTGTGTGTGATACTTCAGTGTTACCTTTCCGATCTGTTCTCACCCTTTGTGTCTTGGCCTGAGCAGTCCAGGCTGGTTTTCTGGCCTCCAGCCCTACCCGTCCCCTCCCCACGCCACTAACAGCCAAGCCACCGAACACAAAGGTGAAGCCTGCTGTCCTCCTCTAACTCTGTAAATAGCTGCTCCTCCCAGAGGCTCAAAAGACCTGGATTTTATTTATCCTCTTAAATTCCCAAACGCCCATATATCTATACATTGTGGTTTCTTAGTGTTTTCTTATTAATACAACACAACAAACTCATAGTGAATTGCTTGAAATTTTCTGAAGATACTTTTCTTGGTTTTGTTTACACATCTTTCTACATTTTAGCCCTTCTGTCAGAAGTACTCATTAACACTAGCTTTTTTTTTATTTTTATTTTTTATCAAGAACATGTATTGGTACATTGTATACATAATGATCATAACCAACATGGTTGTTTTGTACCTGTACATGATGTAACTTGGTTTCCCCCCCTTCCCCGCCCCTCCCTTCCATTCACCCACCCTTCTCTATTTGCAACAAGTTTATTTACATTTTTCCATTTTTTCCCTTTCATCTTACTTTCCTTTTAACCTTCCTTCTTTTAATAGATATTATATATATATAAAAGATAGTATTCAAAAGAGAGGAGAACTAGATAGGGAAAAGGGGGATAAAGAAGGATGTTTTGTTTTTAAGTCTTATGCTATCCAGCTCTTGGCTCCGGCTCCAGGTACATTTCCTATTTCACTTTTTACTATGGCACCTTGTAAACTAAGAAAACAGCAGAACTTGTAAGGTCTCTCTGGCCTTTGTTTGTCTCTTTCTTCCATAAAATAGGCCATAGAAACTATGAAAGTCACATAGACTTTCTTGCTTCTCCCCTGAAGACCTCATGTGGTAAGTTTCCTACCTTATACTCGAAAGGAAGCAATGTCACACAGTGACTCCATCAAGAAACTGAACAAACATCCCTGCTTAGTTTTCCCCAGTTCATTACCACCAGTCTGTGTACCTTTGTCCTCCATTTATATTTCATCATTACTATTTATTAAAATATACATATTTCTCTGTTTCATGGGTCTTCATTTCTAAAGGGTCCCATGTCACCTAAACCTTACATGAAATAAATTAGACGTGCTTTGTTTTTGTTAATCTCTCTTTTGTTTAGGTGTCTCAGTCAAGAATCTTGCAAAGAATAAGGAAAAAATACTACATTTTATCCCATATGGCCCATTTCCATGTAGTTTACTGATATTGTTAACGCTTCTCTGAAACACTAAGCATGTTCTCATCCCATGGCCTGTGTCTGTCCTTGTAGTACTCATTCTCTGGAATGCTCAATTCTCTATTTATAGTTTCTTCTTTCCTTTCAGTATTACCTCCTCAAAAAACATTCCCAGTCATCCTTCCTGAAATACAACTCTAATCCACAGTATTAAAATGTGATTAGTGGCTAATGTTTTCTTCATAGTACTTATCAGGACCTAACATTATGCTGTAAAATAACTGTTTATATTTTTCCTCTCACGAATGTAACTCTCGTGAGGAATGACACTATGCCTGATTTACTAAAAGTGAAGCACCTAGTAATTCAACCAACATTGGGCTTTTAGGAAGGATTTGGAAATTTTTTTCTAAATGCACGAAATAAATGTCAATATTTATATCCTTTTCAAGATCCACTTTAAGTGTTGCTACACTTATTAAAACTTTCCAAACTGAATTATATATATATATATATATATATATATATATATATATATATATATATATAACCACATAGGTTTTTATAATTATCTTGACACTATTTTCCATGATTTATGTGTAGTACTTTTGCTGGATTTTATTGTTATTCTAAAATGGCAAAACAGTCACAAATACTAACACAAAATCATTAAGGACTGGATCTCTAGGAAATATTCTAAGAAACACTGGAGTGGCTCAGTAAAATGTGCATACCTTATTAAAATATCTTTAACAATCTCATCTTCCTGGCATTCATACCTCTTGTGTAACAAATAACACCTCAAATCCTAGTAATCAAACATACAACATTCCTGTTTTATGGTTTAAATTGATTTACACTTGTATACTGTAGGACTTTTTCAAAGTAATTCATCAAAAATGAGTGAGAAAAAAAATGAGTGAGATATAAACACAAATATTTTGTCTGTATTTGTGGGTGTATCTTTGGAAGCCCTGATGTCCTTCATAATTATTGTCTTTAAATATTTTTCCTTTACTCCAGTGAATAAAATGGTCAGATAAAGAGAAAGAAGAAAATCTAGGACAAAGTGGTATCTTTTGCAAGTACACAGGTCCACACATATTCAAAGCCCTATTAATTTGCAGGTGAATGCTTAAGAGTAGAAAATGGAGAAAAATGGCAATTTTTCCCCTCAAATCCTTCTGGCTAGATAGTTGCTTTTCACTGTTAAAAGATTAATGAAAATATTTTTAAAAACTCGCATTTTCTTTGGAGACTACATGAACTATTTTAATTATATCCCAGTTTTATAAAAATGCATGTATAGTTTTAAATCTGCACATGTAATAATTTCTTAAACAAGTAATTATTGAAGGATTCTGGGAAGATAGAGAATAGAAAGCACCAGGAATCTGCCTTGCATCTAGAAAATTATATTGGTAGATTGGATCTGTAATTATTTCAAACTCTACAGTCTATTGAAGGCTTGGCCAGTGAAGTACAGTTACTTTCTGTTGACTTTCACAGTTTGGGTAGTAACAAGTACCTTTCCCATCCCCTCATCATGTGGCAAATATGTTCCTGAAGCACTCTGTAGCTTGCAAGAGCCAAGGTGGGAATAAAGAGACCTGCTCTTCAGTTACCACGAATATGAGTTCTGATTGCTACATATGATCTCAGAGATGCAGACAAAAAAAAAAAGAAAAGAAAGAAAAAGAGGAAGAGGCAGCCACTGTTACAAACTGCCCCTTTCATTCCCTACCAGCTGAAATGACTTCCAAGACATTTAAAGGTCCCATGCACCACCATCCCTCCTTTATTTGTTTAGTTTTTATCTTCTAGGAGACAGTCATCGATGACTAGATCATTCTAAAACACCTGCACACACCAGAAATTGGAAAAGAACCATGACTGACTAGGTAAAGGATCAGAAAAGAGCTGAGAAAATCTTTAAACTTATATTTCAGCATTGATATGGCCTCTAATAAAACCCAAAAGCAAGAAACAAAATCAAGACACATCCCTCCAAAACCCTGAGGAAGAGTGAGGTCTGCTTTCTAGACTTTCTGTAGTTGAGGCTCGGAACTGAATACCCTCCATTCAGCATTCTGCCATGCTGAGTACTTGAAGCCAAAGGCTACTGGATGGGCTTGAGAAGCGGTTTTGTTGGGCATGATCTACTCTCCTGTTTCCTAGCCCTATTTTTTTTTTTTTTTTTTGCATCAAGTGACAGAAATTACACTTCTTCCTTAAAGGTAGATTATAGAAACTAGAACGTCTCTTTCTAAAACAAGCCAAGAACATGGGCAGGGTTTGCTGATTTGCCTCCTCCAGTTTATTATCTTCAGATTGTATCCTTTTATCCATTCACATATCTATGTGGCTGTCCATTCTTTACTGAACTTAAACATAAAACTAGTGTTTTCTCTGACCTTAGGATCTTATTACTGAAGCCCCCATATCCTAAAACAACTTGATCAAATAAATTTGTTATGCTACTTTCTCAACAGCCTGTCTTTATTATCAAAACATTAATTGAGATCTTAAAACAAGTGAGGAAAAATATCACACCTTCCTGCCCCTACACATTAGATTCAAATGTCTAGATTTCAGAACAACATAAAATGGCACACAGAGAAACAGGAGAGTCTGACTCGTTCAGAGGGAAAAACCTAAAAGAGATTTGGGGGCAGGGATACCAGAGAGACTTTAAAACAGCTCCCTTAAGGGTGCTTAAGAAACTAATGGAAGACATGGTAAAAGTCAAAGAAATTATATATAAGCAAGATGCAAATATTCATAGAAAGAGAACGTAAAAAGAAGTCAAAAAGATATTCGAAAGCTGCAAATTATAACAACTGAAATAGAACGTCACTAGAGTGTTTATGGGCAAATTTTAGCAGGGAGAAGGAAGAAATCAGCAAAGTAGAAGATAGGACAGTGGAAATCATCAAGTCTGAGAAATAAGAAAATGGATTAAAGAAAAATGAATGCCATCTAAGGAGCCTAAGGGATACCGTTGAGCAGATCAACATATGCATTGTGAAAGTCCCAGAAATAGAAAAGAGAAAAAAAAGAGAGAAAAAGAAAAAAAAAACAAAAAACAAAAGAGAAATGGGCATAGAAACTATTTCAAGAAACAGTAAGTGAAAATTTCTAAAATTTGATGAGATACAAGAACCCAAACATCCAAATAGTCAAACATTTTTGATTAACTCAACATGAGTGGGAGTGGAAAACATTATGATAAAACTTTTGAAAAAGAAAAGGACTTTTGAACGCAGAAAGGGAGAGGCAGCTCGCAACATGTAGGAGATCCTTAGTAAGGTTACCAGCACATGTAAAATGCATACCCATGCTCACATCTGCATATGTATAATAGTTAGATCTTGGGAAAAACATATATGTTCATCAACGGATGAATGAATAAGGGAAATGTGGTATTTATACACAGCAGAGTACTATGCTGTCATAAAGAAAGGTAGACTTGAGGCATCTGTAGGTAAATGGATGCAACTTGAAAACATAATGTTAAATGAGATAACTCAGACACACACGTTTAAATATCACATGGTTTCTCTTATATGGGAAACACTATATACATACACACACACACACACACACACACACATATATATACATATATACACACATATATATTGACAAGCAATAAATAGGAAGTACGGGGAATATATATATACATGTTCAAATATATACATGTTAATTTGTTTCATTTATACTATTACTTTATCTTACTTTGTTGAAAAGAAAGTTTTGTGTTACTATGTTTGTTTCTTCTTTGTAAAAATTTTCTTGGCCTATGTATTTTACTTGGGATAACTACTTTGAAGATAGTGATACACAGTTTATTAACTATTGTTATCCTGTTATTATTTTATTATGAAACTTTGTTTTATTTTTTCATAAACATTTAAAAATTATTTTCACTACAAAGACAAAAAAGATAATAGTGTAGGAAATAAAGATTAAAAAATTATCTGGTGTAGCTGGGCATATTGGTACACACCTGTAATCCCAGCACTCAGGAGGCTGAAGCAGGAGGATCACTGGGAATTTGAGGCCAGCCTGCGCTACACAGTGAGTTCAAGGCCCACCTGAATTACAGAGTGAGATTCGTTCTCAAAAAAAAAAAAAAAAAAAAAAATCAGGCATTTAGAAAATAAACTGTAAAATGACTAAAGTAATTATCAGTAATCTTTTTAAATATAAGTGGATCAAACTCTCTAACCAAAACAAAAAGTTTGGTAGAATGAACAAAAAGCATAAATTAATAATATGCCACTGGACAAGGGATTTAGAAGAAAAAAATAGAAAATTTGGATAGGCCTGTAGTTAGTAAGCAGACCGAATCAGTAATTGGTTAATTTTCTGATAGAGAAAGGACCTGGATCTGATGGATTCTACCAAAAACTTAAAGGTAAAATAGTACTAATACTCAACATTTTCAAAACAACAACAAAAAAGAGGATAAACACTTAACCCATTCTATGAGAAAAGCATTACCCTGATGCCAGAACTAGTCAAATGCTTTAAGAAAGCTGTATTAATAGCCCATATTAATGTCTATGCAAGAATCCTCAACAAAGTACCAGCAAATCTAATTCGACACTGCATTCAGAGGATTATACTTCGTGATCAAATGAGACTTATTCCTGGAATTATTCAACAATATAATATACCAATGATATTAATAGAAGAAAAGAAAACATTGTCTCGATGAAGAAAATCATTCAACAAAATTCTAAAGCTTTACATTATAAACACACAAAATAAAAATAGAAGGAAACTACAGCAATATAATGAAACTAATATACAGGAAACTCAAAAGAAATATCAAACTGAATTGTGAAAAACTGAAAGCCTTTAAAAGCAGGAACCAGATGAGGGTGCCGATTTTGCCCCTTTTGTAGAACACAGTACTAGAAAGTCTAGGGAGAGCAATTAGGCAACAAAACAAAACAAAATAAAAACAAAACAGCATCAAAATTGGAAAGGTAAAAGTAAAAATATTTCTGTTTACACATTCTATGATGATCATATATGTGGAAAATCCTAAAGACTTCACATAGATACATAAAGTCTTAGAGCTATTACATGAATTCAACAAAGGAGTAAGAAATAAAATCAATAACAAATATGATGCATTTCTATATACTACCAATGAACAATCTGAAAAAGAAAATATAAGAATAATTGTATTTATAATAGCATTAAAAATGATATAATAAGGAGTTAACTAAGTAAGTTAAAAATTTGTACAGCGAAACATAAAAAAAGTTGCTGAAAGAAATTAAAGACGTAAAAATAAGGAAACACATTCCATGCCCATAAATTGGAACACATAGAACTGTTAAGATGTTAACACTTCTCAAACAATGATGAGAGTCAGTGTAATCCTCGTGAAAATCCCAGGGATCTTTCCAAAAATAGAAAAAAAAAATCCTAAAATTCATATGGAATCTCAGGGAAACCAAAACAGTTGAAATGATCTTGGAAAAGTACACACATTTTCTGATTTCAGCACTTGATGGGGGCGGTGCTGGGGATCAAATTCAGGGCCTTACCCCTCCTGGGCAAGCGCTGTACTCAACATTTGATTGCAAAGCTACAGAAATTGAAATAGTGTGATACTGGCATAAATACAGATATATATAACAATAGAACTGAATAAACCAATGTTTTTGTCTTCATACAACATTCTCTAGGCTCAAAGTCTTTTAATTGGGGTCCAAATTGGCAATCTAAAGACTTCAGTACAGCAGTAGTCATGCTTTTATGTGTTTAATTTTTAGCCCTCATGATGTTGGCCCAATAATAGTGTCAATAAATAAATAACATTGCAAAGGACGCCAGCACTGGATGGATTATCCAGGAACAGCAGTGGGATCCAGGCAGTGATACAGCCAACCTGCGTGGCAAATATGCATGAATTCACAAAGGTTCTGCCTTCTAACAGATGGCAATGGCCCTGTGGCAGGGGTCAAGGTACAAGTAAGTACATTGTGGGTATATTTAGCTTTCAAATATAGTGACTCCGGATACACATGCGAAAAAACAAAACAACCAAACCAAAAAAAAAAAACCCAACCAAACAACAACAACAACAACAACAACAAAAACCTATGGGCTGAAGGTAAGGCTGTACAGATGACTCCTGCTAACTGCTCTCCTGACAAGTGCAGCTCATGAGGAAGGAGCAGGCGCTGTGCGTGAGCATCTGGAATGTATAAGTGTTAGTTTGCTGTTCCTACATGAGGTAAATTCAGAAGATTACCATGACTGAAGCAATCCATTAAGATCTTCTGCTAACCAGGGTGCTGGTTTCTTCTACAGGTTTTTTTTATTGTTTTGGATGAGTGCACCAAAATTATAGGTTCTGGTATCCCCCCTCTCTCATTTGGAATGTCCTTTTGAAGATCCTATTACGGCCTGGAGTAGGTGGCATTACCATTGAAGATAGAAGCCAGGTCCTCCAGAAGCCTGGATATCCTCTCAATCGCTGTCCAATGCATAGTACTGTTTCTCTCATAGCAGGATTCATGAATCAAGGGGTGGAAATGGGACTGGTACCACTCACCAGTACACTTTGTGACCTGTTCCTCTTCCCTTATCTTCTGCAAGCCTAGAAGCCTTAGTTTCAAAGGGGGAAAGCTTGTACCAGGAGGCACAAGAATGAGCCCATTCAGCTGGATGTCAGGGCACCACCTTGATCATTTTGAGGTCTTCACACTTTCTCAGTCAACGAGCTAAAACAGGAGTTACAAGACTGGAGGGGATGACTTACTGACTACCATGGGGAAACTGGGCTACTATTCCACAACAGAAGCAAAGAAGCGTATGTCTGGAATGCAAAAAATGCCTTAGGGACTCTCTTTGGTAGTATTTCCAGGCCCTGTCATCAGCTTCAGTGGGAAACCACAACAACTCAATCCAGGCAGGAAGATAAAGAACTCAGAACCCTCAGTAAGGAAGGTCACCCACAGATGAAGAACCAAGACCCTCAAAGGCGCTTGCGGGAGGCCAGAGGAAGACAGGAAGGTTGTAGAAGAAGGTAGTTACAAATACCAGGTATGACTGCTGAGTGACCGGTTGCAGAAATGACGATCATAATTGTGGTATTTCTTTCCTATTTGGTTAGTATGCTTGTGCACGTATACACATGTTAAGCCGCTATCTTTGTTTCCCTTCTTTGTAACATAATGTTGTTGATCGGTCTCATGTTGGTACTAAAGTGTGTTTAAACCCACATTATAATACTTAAATTACGGAATGTCAAGAAAAGAGCAAGCAACACCCAAAAAAACACTGTTATTTACTGTTCCCCGAGAAAGAAAATGCCTTAATGCACTAGAATATTTATGCCATCAAATTTGAATCCCTTCTTCTAAGAATCTATATTTCAAATTCTTTTAGGAAGCTTTTTCCTATCTCTAAATGGTTGTGATTTGTTATTGCTTATACTAAAATATAGTGTAGTTTGTATTTCACGCAGGGTATGACAGTTATCATATATTGTATTATATTTAGATTATATTGCAATTTGGGAATTACAAAGTCCTACATATTTTTATAGGCACGTGGCTTATTTTGAATTTAATAAATTAAAAATTCACTGGGGATAATCATCTTCTTTCTTCTTGGTATTACTTTCACAATTGCTGTTTAGCTAAGTCACTTGTTTTTAGATTATTTCTATGTAAACATACACATTTAGTATTTACAAAATTTAGATTCTATATCCTTTATTATCTTAGATCTGTGTACTTAAATACAATTAAGAAAAATTAAATTTTCTATATTAAATAATATATCCCACCAATATTTACTACTTCCCACAATATTCCAGCAATCAGGATTGGTACTAGAAATGTTCTTCATTTGCCTAAGAACCAACAGCTGGTTTAAGTAATTTAATTTAAAAATTTTTCAGTTTAAAACTGATTGAGTTACCATCATGTTTACATAACAAAAATACTGTTAGAAATATAATTAATTATGTAAAAAATGTGGTTTTTTGCAGTGTTATATCAACCAAGTTTGGTATGTAATCCTACTTCTCTAGGTCTCTGAGAAACAAGTCCCATAATAGTGAACTTCACTATCATATGACAGTAGTTTCCTGAATCTAAGATCAGTGGCATTTGCCTTTCTTTTTAGCAATTAGCACAATTTCTGACCCAAAGTAAAAATCCAATACATGACGTTACATAAATAAATAAAGGAACGAATGAATCATCTCGTGTTTTTGACCTTTTTCTCTTCTCAAAAATAAGCATGAAGAAAGTTAAGACTCAGTTTATTCTTCCAAAGATAGAAAGGAGAAATATTTTATTTACACCTTTTTTCATCACTTATAACTGTAAAAGCATATTACCACAGGTCCAGGAGACACATCTAATGATTAAATAAACATATTGGGGCTGGGGATTTAGCTCAGTGATTAGAGTGCTTGCCTTGTAAGCACAAGGGCCTGAGTTCGATCCCCGGCACCACAAAAAAAAAAAAAAAAAAAAAAAAAAAAAAAAAAACATATTAATTATTACTGGTTGGAATTCATGAATTTGATTCTCAGATGACAAGATTTGCCTCACATATTCTTAAGTTTACAAGACGAAAAGGTATTCTTGACAAAAATGTTGACCTCAAGTTCAATGGAGAATACAATGTTGTTTTCCACTATATAAAAAGTATAAAGGAGTGAGAAATGAGTTAAGTAACACTATCAGGAAACAAACACAAATTCAAAATCTGTGAAAGTTTAAAGAATAACTGACCTGATTTCTTTAATAAGTCAATGGTATGGGAAGAGAGGGGAGTGTAAAGAACTTCTATGAATTAAATGGGACTTGAGAAACATAACAACCAAGTGTAATTTTTGGGCCTAACTGGAAGCATGACACAAATAGAGGAGCTATAAAATAAGGTCTTTAGTACAATCAAGGAAATAAAGGTGATCTGTGTATTTGAGGATACGGACAGGGAGAGGTGCCGGAGCTCAGGGGTAGAACCTAGCATGTCTGAGGCCCTGGGTTCCATCTCTAGTGTGGCCTAACAAAACAAAATGGAACAAAACAAAACAAAACAACAACAACAACCAAAACACTACTAAGAATATATTTTAAATTTAATTAAGAATTGTTATGAAAGAACAACCTCTATGTTTTTTAGAAGTCACACAGAACCATGTGAGAGGAAATTAGTAAGATGTCTAAGATTTGCTTTAAAATACTTTAGAAAAAAAGAAGTGGTAGAAAGGGCACATAAGAAGCAAGTACAATAACATGAAATTACTGGGTCTAGGAAGGGATCCTTATTCTCTTTATTATGAAAATGTTTGAAAATTTTCTTAACAAACATATATTTAATGGTGTCCACTAAGAATCAATATCTGTATATGTTTCCTTGAAGAAAGTTAAATTAGGGTGTAATTATGTTTTTAAAATAATATGGGGGCCATTAGATCCAGCTATTCCTCTTCTAGGTGTCCCAAAGAGTTAGAAACATCATATTACAGTGATACATGCATACCCATGTTTATAGCAGCGCAACTCATTTTTTTTTATTTTAATGGTACATTTTTTATTTTAGATATACATATTGATAACATTCATCATAGGGAATTTGTACCTGTACATGATATACCTTGTTGCTTCTTTTCTTTTTTTCCCGTTCCCCTCCCCTCATCCCCTCCTCCCTCTCTATTTACAAAAGATTTGTTTCCATTTTTTCCTTCCATTTCTTATTTCTCTTGTCCCTCTGTTCCTTTCCCCCTCCCGTTCCCTTTCCCATTTGGACATTTTCTTCCCTTTCCCAATATAATACATTTTAGTCTTTATTTACACTTCAGTTTCTCATACCAGAGAAACTATGCGGTATTTAAACATGTGTGTCTGTTATTTCACTTAAGAGTATGGTCTCAAAATGCATCCATTTACCTAGGAGTATCTCATGCTTATCATTCTTTATGGCAGAGTAGTATTCCATTGTATAAAAAAAAAAACACATTTTCTTAATCCATTCGGCTGTAGATGGGCATTTGAGCTGCTTCCAAGATTTAGCTATTACAAACTGTGCTAGCAGCACAACTCATAATAGGTAAAAAATATTCAAAGTAGCCTATACATCCATCAACAAATAAATGAATAAAGAAAATTTAGTATGTACACACAATGTAGTACTACTTGCCATAGAGAAGGTTAAACTTGAGTCGTCTGTAGGAGAATGGATACAGAGACCTTGAGACCAAAATCCTATGTGAGAAAAATCAGATGCACAAGCTGAAATACATGGATTTTCTTATATGAGAAACCCAAAACATAAAGAAAGAGCAAAATAATAAACAAATAATAGGAAGTAGGGAGATGGATCTTTTGCCATAAGTAAGGGGGCCCAGAGATGGAAGAAGGAGAAGGGAGAGGAAGGGAAGGGATGAAAAAAGAATTGAGATGTGTTATGCACTTGTACCAACTTCCCACTATGAATGTAATCATTATGTTGTATATACATGTACCAATAATTATAAAATAAAAATAAAATTTAAAAAAGTTTATAAATTTTATAAAAAATTATATATTTAAAAAATTAATTTCCTAAAAAATAAAATGAGAAATTTAGAAGGAGATTTCTCCGAAAGCTATATTAAAACAAGCACAGAGCAGGAGAGGAAGGCAAGTACAGAGAACCTTGCTCCAGTGAATGGAAGTCTTCTCCCAGGGAGAAAGCTAAGATAGGAGACTACACAGTCAGAGGCGCGTCCTTCAATTACAGTCAAATTGAAAGGCAGCAGCAGAGAAAGATACAGGCTTGCTGTGCCTGAGACAGGAGAAGCTGTGAGTAGCTCAAAGGTAAAAACAAACTGTAGGACACATTTTTTTTTTAAAAATATCTATATTGAATTTGTTATTTAGTGTATATTAGGGACTACAAGAAATATGATATTCTAAAAATTACATGGTTTATGACATTTTAGACCAATACTTGACTTGCCAAGTATTGAATTAAGCATTTTTATTCTTCATTTTACTTAACCTTTAAATCTCAGTAGGTAGATGTTTGTAGCACCATGTTAAAGATGAGAAAACTGAGGCTAATGAAGTCTAGTAATTTTGTGAGCTAACAGGAGACCAGGTGGGATTCAAACTCGGGTCTCTCTGGCCACAAACTTCTCATAATTCATCTCTGAAACAAAATAATTATTTTTCTTCATCTCAAAATTAAATCAATATTATATTGACCCGAGGAAAAATGCAGTTGTGACTCAAAATGAAAACTAAAGATGATTTTCTTCATCTGGTAATTAAATGCCTGCCCAGTAGTATTGAAAAAATAAAACTGTTTGCTTCTTCATTTATTTTTAAAAGAGACCCTCCGAGGACCCCTGGAGTCTATTGGTAGGCCACCTATCTTGGAGACCAGCTGTATCTGTAAAGTCTGCCCTTTATTTTTGTTAATTTTTTTAGATTTTTTTGGTGCCAGGGATCAAATTTAGGGCCTTTCTCTTGCAAGGCAAGCTCTCTAACCACTGAGCTAAATGCCCAACCCCAAAGTCTGCCCTTTAAAACAGGCTTACCAAACCACTATGTCTCGTGTAGAAATAATCGAATGCCATCATCAACCACTTTCCTTGTCCTGTAGGCTTCTTCAGCCTTAAAATAATCAGTCTCTGATGGTCATCGTTATTTTTCCTTTAATTCTGAGAAATGATTAATATCATATCTTACATTTTAAATGAATTCACACACTCACTGTTTCTCAAAAAATGAGACCTAACTACAGCTCAAAAATGCCAGCCCCGGTCAGCCTATCCTTGCCGTACCTGCCTTTAAAACAGCCACTGAGCAAGAGAATGAGGTATAATCTGCATAACACTGTCCATCACCATGGTAATAACCAGTTATTAATCACGGCTGAAGTTTATTTTCCCTTGAGTCTTATTTATGAAGAAAAATGGTACGCTTGAAATTGTTAGTTTATATTTGTTAATTGAATGATGCTTTTCAAAATGGTCACACAGTGCTCGCTTCAGCAGCACATACACTACAAATGGTCACACATATTTTAGCCTTTTCAGAATCCTTAAAGTTGGAAAGAGGAAGTGAACTACCTTCATTTATGATGGAAAACTGATTTAAAATAGTTACATTATCACAGATTTCTTTCTTCCTTCCTTTCTTTTTCTCTTCCTCTCTCTTTCTTTCTTTTTCTTTTCCTAAACCCAAGGCTTTCACACTGAGCTATCCCCAGCCTTTAAAATAATTTTTATTTTAAGACAGTGTCTCACCAACTTTTTTAATTCCCCAGGCTGGGCTTGAATTTATAACTCTGCAACCTCAGTTTCTCAGCAGCTGGATTTATAGGTGTGCACCATAACATCCAGCCATCTCAGATCTTAATAATTCACATAGACAACTTTTATTGTGCACTTAATATGTGATTTATGCATATTAACTCTATTCATCATCCCTAAGGGATAATTAGGTAGAAATAATCTTTGAATTTTAAATGAAATGTTTAGGAATTAAAGTTTGTAGTTAAACCAGAAAACATTGGTCCAGAGTCAAAGATCCTGAACCTGTTGAATACCTGCTTTTTCAGAAACTATTGAGACAATTCTGAGCAAAGTTATATAATTATCCTGTATCTCAATTTCCACATGTGTACGTAGAAATGTTTTAACTGGGAATAATTACAGTCCACTTCTAAGGTGATATACATACTTTCTCAGTATAGCGCCTGATTTATGGCTGTTGCTCAGTATTAGTTGCTATCATCAACATTCCTTGTTTCTTCTACACTTGGATGTCTTGGAGCATAGAGGGAAATGTGAAATTCATACCCTGTTAATACCTAGAAATACTTTTTATCATTCCGCATTTATATATTGTTGTGGTTTGTGTCTAGATGTCCCACCAAAGCCTCATGTGGTCATAGCTGGGGCTTTTCAGAGGTGGCTGTGTCTAGAGTGCGCAATGCTGGGTTTAAGAGTATGTGACTACTAAATCAGTCCACTGATTGGTTTGGCATAGTTCTGGGAGTGGATACTGGGAGCACCCATGCTGGGCTGGAGGGTTACCCTGCCCTAAGCGTGTACAGCTTGGAGAGGATATAAGGGACAGAAAGAGGGCTGCCGCCATTGCTTGCTGCTTTGCTGTTTCTTTGCTGCTTGCTGCCTTCTGTCTGCCATAACCTGCTTCTCCTCTGCAATGCCCCTCTGCCCTCCCACCCTGCCTTGGAGCCAGATGGCTATGAACTGAGACCGCTACAACCTGTGAGCTACAATAAATCTTTCCTCCTTCAACTTCGGATGTTGGGTATTTTACCTTGGCAATGAGAAAAGTAGCTACAATACACAGCTTTGAATATTGAGAAATCTGAATCCATCTAAATAAGCAGATTAATAAAGAGAAAAAAACTGAAATTCTAACTCAGAATCACACAAAAATTGTAGGCAAAATAACAAATTACTGTACAAGCAAATTAGCCCATATTTTTACATTTGCAACCGTTTGAAGTACTAGCAACAGTCACATGACACATCCAAACACTTATTCAGTTACTTATTCAGTCACTTAATTAAGAGACAATCACCTTCACGCCTATATCTAGGCAGTTAAAGAATACAAATTGAAAAGGACTTAGCTTACAACTTCATAGGATCCAGGAGCAAACAGAAAAGGCTGTTTTCACCAAAACAACCTGGGAAGTACAATGTTAGAAATATGCTTGGGTTATACAGGAGTAACCCCGCATGGGACGAGTACAGGTTTCCTAGAACAAGTGGTAATGAACCAGGCAGGAGTCACCAATACGAGAGACACAGTGACTTGTATAGAGAACTCTAAGAAATTCAGTGTGTGTAGCATAGAAAATGATTGGCTAAATAAGCAAGAGATCTGGGGACATCTGTCTGGATCAGGTTTCATACAGTTTGCTCCCTTATAGTACACTTTTATCATGCTTTTTATCATGATGACAGTGAGCAGCCATTTACTGTTTACTAACGGGAGTGGCAAATGAAACTGATTTTGGAAGTAGATTATTTGGCGTAAAAAGTTGGAGCTCCGGGGTGGTACTGTGAGATAGATACAAGAGGCAGAGGGAAAAGTAGAGTTATGCTCCTCAGATAAAAGTGTTCAAGTTAAAGTGTGAAATCTTGGCAGAAACTGTGAGGCAGAAATAACACAACTCGTTAAGACAATCCAAGGCAAAAACCCAAAATTGTACCAATCAATTAAATAACTCATACTATTTCAGTAAACCACTCAAATAAGAGAGTAATTCAGACAAAAATATGCCACCTTAATGGAACACTCATTCAGGGATGCTATAGTAACAGGAAGGACACAGAGTGGCTCAGGATGAGATCTGTCCCATGGGTACCTCAGTCGCTGCTGCTCTCTGAAGCTCGTCTAGTGCCAGCCAACCAACACGTGCAGCCTGGAGACCTAGCTCTTCATTCTGGGTTTATCAGTCTCACACTGGTGACATTTTGCACCAGGTAGTTTTTTTTGTTGTGGAGACTTTCCTGAATATGGTAGAAGATTTACTAGCAGCCCATGGCTCTAGTAATCCCACACCAGTAATATCCACCCAGTTTTGAAGAACAAAATCATTTTCAGAGTTGTCAAATGTCTCCTGGGGAACACACTGCTCCTCAGTTGAGAATCCCTGGTGTAATTTATCTTGAAAATGCTAGACTATTCCGGATGTCCTATTGCATGCTGGACCTAGTTTACTCTAATTTGGGGGGATGTGGTTATATGTTGTATGTGTGTGTGCCCCTGTGTGTGTGAGTGTGTGAGTGTGTGTGTGTGTGTGTGTGGGCCTGTGCACAGGGAGCCATGACACTAACAATATATCACTACTGGTTTTATAAAAACCCATTCCAATACTATAATTTAAGCTCCTCTCCATCTAGTAAGTTTATTTATGACCGAACAAGTCATATTTTAAAACACTGGATTTTCATTCAATGTCTCTGTTTATAATGAAAGGTAGTGTTTTATCCTGTAAAGAAAAAAAAAATGCATGAGAAATTGCTTTCCAATTTCTACAGGAGGATGAATTCTAGGCTACTTATTCACTGCCTAACTTATTAAAGCAGAATGTCTGAGTCCAGTGATTTTATCAGAATGGTACATAATGGTGTGGGTTTCTGATATTTCTATTAATGTTACTACAATTAAGCAGTGCGTAGCCTAGAAAATTCCCAGGAGAGAAATTTGAGTTGCTCTTAACTGACCTTCTGACACTTTTAGCTCTGCTGGCTGGTTCCCAAGGTCACAAACATAGTGATTCTGATACATGCATTCAGCAGAAAGGTTGATTATTAAAATCCCTGGAGATTGTACTAAAACTCCCAGAAATGACCACGAGTTCCATACACCAGTAGCAAGATATGATTACTAAGTTATCAAAGCTTTAGGGAGCCTTAATATCTTTATAATATTCAGAATACCAAAAAAAAAAACCTTCCACCAATCTGCATTTGTCAGAGTATATTTAGAATATTATGATTACTTTGGGTGGCATGTTTTAAGATAGAAATTGACAAGTTGGAGTGTGTCCAGAATAGAACCACCAGAATGGTGAGTATTCTAGCAGGTATGCTTCTTCCTCATCAAATTGTAATTGTTAGTATACTGATAGTTTGAAAATCCCTATTCAGCAACATAGGGAACTTATTATGGTTAGGAATATCGCCATGCAGTTCCTTAAAATATAGTTGGCAAAAATCCCAACCATACAAAAAATATAATTTGATGCAAAAATGTAGCAGGGTAGCACACAATTGAAATACCGGAGTTAGTGAATGGTGAGACTGGTTTATGTGTAGGTGGTGTATGTTCTGTGTTTTAAACCAGGTCATTAACTTGTCTCTTGCATGCCCTGCAACATGCTTGCTACTGATTGTTGCTCATTTCGATCCAAGCCCACCTCATTATTATTGCTGTTAACAGTACCAAACACCAGCTCAGAACAACTATACCACCTAAATAACACAGAAAAAGCAGATTCAAGCTTTGCCCTGTGGGCTTATCGGCTACATCCTCAACCCATATAACATTCACATTATGCAATAGAAAAGTCAGTACAATGGATTTTTAAAGCCGGAAGAAAATGAATATCACAATCCAGGTCTTGCTGTTCCCAGATTTAATTTAAATTTAACATTTAAGTGTATATAGCAGCTCTCCATATCACAGCATTGTTTTACATGAAAATATTTTGTTTATAATGATACAAATGCAATTCTTTCCTACTTAAATTGCAAAGTTATATAAATTCAAAGCTGTGCGTGAGGGCTTCATGGGAAATACACTCAAAAATGTGTGACTACTATAAAATAATAGTTTTCAGGAAATCTGTAAGCACAAAGATATGAAAATATGGGAGTGGATTATTTTCATATTGAAAAAGAATGTAGTATTTTCCGTCAAAATCCATGCTTCAATTTGAATTATGCAGGTGATTCAAGCTAAACCTGTTTATCTCACTGAAATGTCTCCAAGGGCTGTGGTTTTCCATTTCTCCCACCTTAGACTTATGTAACTTTGATATTTATAGGACATTTTTATTGTCCAATATTTTCCCCCTGACTAATAGAATACAAATCTACAGGAAGGTTTTAAATATTTTTCCTTTCTTGCTTCTTCAGTTTAAAACTATTCAAAAATCATTTAAGTATGTTGAAAGAAAAAGCACTTTAAATTATAAATCTTACTTGATTATCTCAAAGATTTTTATTTAATATAAATGCAAGCCAGAGGGAAATAAGAAATACCAAAATATTATATTATCAAATATGCAATTTGCAATAGGGTTCCTTTATTAAAACCACCAATTATTATTTCACATAAAATTTAATTGAGGTCATTACCCTTCTGGCAACTTATTTCAAAAATTCTTTCTAATAAGATTTGTTATTGTAGTATTTCCACCTCAATGCTTCTTTCATATCTATATGCTTTTTGTATCTATTTATAGAGATAATAGGCATCACCCACAATTTTGTTGAATTTATAATCAAGTTAGATGTTTTTAAATGCCCTCTGAAAAATGACTGTTCTTTTCCCTCACTGTTAACAAAGTTGACAACATGGGAAAGCTCTTACATATCTAGGGACAATTAGTGACTCCTGATAAGCCACATATCTGTGCATTCTGAACAGAAACAATGCCTCAGAATGTGTGAAAATTTAACATTATGATATGTCTTATGTACAGCATTATCATTCACTAAAATACAAATATAAATCTTACACTTTTTTTTTTTTTTTACAGAGAAAGTATGATCCTGCTAAGGACTGCTTGGCTATATGAAACTCAGTGGTTTCATTGATCTTGAATATTTGTTGATTAAAATCATTTCCATTTAAATAGGAAGAACATAGTTTAACTGGTCCATGCTCCAAATTACATAATGTGCTGGGGTTGCACACCCATTTGATTGACAATGTCTTTATATTATGGTATCTGGAGGAGAATTACTGACTTCCTTCATTTCTTTCCCTCCTCCTCCCTATAATAATTGATAGCTTTCATGCCAGTTGTGCTACACACCAAGGTATAAACAATCACACGACAGAGTCTCCACTTGAAAAGTGCTAAAAACCCATTAAAGTAGTTGTCTCATACATAAAGTTAAATTCATGTGTTCAACATTATGATTTAAAAGACAAAAACACATAGAGAAAGGCAAGGACAGGACTACCAACTGATATGGAACAAAAGTGTGAATGTAGAATTTCAAGAGAAAGACTAGCATTAAATACCAAATCATAAGGAAAACAATCACTTTTCTTTTCACCTAAGACTTGCTTTAGAAAACTTGACAGCAACAAGTTCTTTAAAGGAACACTATTTTCCCACTGAAATCTATTTTTAAATGGCAAATCACTTTTCTTTTCACCTAAGACTTGCTTTAGAAAACTTGACAGCAACAAGTTCTTTAAAGGAACACTATTTTCCCACTGAAATCTATTTTTAAATGGCAAATGGACACTCATGATAGGAAAAGTACCTCTTAAATGATAAAATAAATACATTTTAAGAAATAGCACATCATTAGTATTGGAGTTTACTAAGTTCTGTAGTTGGCATTGTTTCGTTGGACCTTCAAGCTATTTGCAGAAATGTCTCAATTCTGGACTCTTGTCCTCTGTTTTGATGCCCTATTTCTCTGTCATCTCCATTTTCTGTGTTCCACATTTATATTCATATAAGACTGCTCACATTCTGTGTTCTGTGACTACAAAATTGTCAATTACTATTTTTATGCTTAAAACATTGAAGTGATTTGCACTTTCTACCAGTAGATATAAACATCTAACAAAATATTTTATCAATTTAGAGCTAATCTTGATCATAGGCATCAATTTTATGTTATTAGATTTATAGATGAGAAAATTTAAACATAGAATGAACTAGTAAAATAACTTAACCAAGGCCAAAACTGCTTACTTATTATCATCTGGTTCTCCTGAATGGTACAAAAGAGAAGAAAGAGTGTAAGCTTTGGACTTACAAACTCATGCGTCTAAGACCTGATCAATCATTTCCTCATTTTATAAACTTAATCTCCATTAAGACTTGATCCTGTTGTCTGTAAAACAGGTATAAGTATAAATTAGTAGAGTTCTACGTGCAAAACGTTTATCATATTTATAGTCTGCACTCAATAAATTATACTTTATTTTCTTCCATTAATCCCATAATTTTCTCTATGTTCTTTGCTATTCTTAAAGTTTCAGATTTTTAGTTTGATTTGTGCACTACTCAGTCAAATCTATGAATTCTAAGTGTTACTGCAAATGAAATACTCTGTTTAAATAGTTTTGGGATCCGAGCATTTGGAAGTATGAATTGAAAGCTTTTGGCTATATGAAGTTTAACACTTGAACAAAGTTTGTATTTAGACCATCTTAAAGTTTGCACTAATTATTTTCATTATTAACTATTACTACAAGCAATTTCTTCACTTCATGGTACTGAATAACTTCTATTGGCCGGAGATTTTTAACTTACCTATGAACTTCATTGATCGTTGACACAGCAAAATATTTGTTTGAAAAGATCTAAAGGGAAGTCCAGGCTAAGTATACTAGAATATCGTGATCTCTTGATGGGTGAAGGAGAAAATGAGTTTAGATGGTTCATGATTTGCCATTCTTTGTTAATGTAACTATTGGAATGAAATGATTATTAAAATATATTTTTAGCCCATTGACACAGTCTCATTGTCCTCATCTCATTTGTGATTTACGCTAACTTAGATTCTTCAAGTCATGAGTGCATCTATCCATTTACTTATTTCGGAAGCACTAACAATCATGCAGATCAAACTTTTATCTGAAAATTACAGGGCACGGTGGAAAGCAATTTGTATTTACTGAATATCGTTTCTATATAGATTCATATTTGTACACTATTATTCTAATCATCAGTGAGTGTAACAAAGAAGGTATTACTTTGCTCAATTTATATGGGGAGAGCAGGTTCTGACATTGACTTCTCTGGCAGGTAGCAGAAGCAGTTGTGAACTCCATTAGCCTGATTAGAAGCCAGTTCCTTTGTATTTCCTGTCTGTCTACACTGTGTAAATTGGTATTAAAAGACTTTCCCTGTTTGAAACAATGGCATAAATAAAATGAAAGTTATGAAACTGTTTTATTCATTAATGAGTAGATTCATTAATTCTATCCATAGTCACAGATTTTGCATTGATTTCCTCCCTATTAGTATATTTTAGTGCCAAATCAGGACCTCTACGCAGATGTCTAATCAGTCTTGCCACTTGCCATGTTTATACTCGACCCCCGCTGGCCACCTGCCTTAAACTCCAACTACTTTTTCAGGCTTTCCAACTTCAATAAATGCAAATTCCATTTTTCCTAGTTGTTGAAGTCAAGTAATTGAACTCATAGTTCAGTCTTCACTTCTAACAAAGCTCATATGCAATCAACCAGAACATCTGTTGTAATTTTACTAAGGTATATTCAGTACTAAGGTATTTCCCATGTTGTACCTCCTTTGTCCAGACAACCCTGACAAGCCACCATTGCCTATGACTTGGTTCATTTCACTGTATTTCTACAGCCTGCTACCTACACCTTCCACAGGAACAGATTCTTCTAGTGTTGATTCTCAATCTAGTAATTAGAAAGAATGTTATAAAACTCAAGTCCGATTCTTCTGCATGTGTGGACCGACCACACCAGTGACCTCCCATTTCAATCAAATGACAGGAGTCCTTACTAGTGCTACAGATTTGCACATGCTTTCATTTATAACTTATTCTCCAATCTTATTTCCTTGGCCTCTGGACTCACTTTACCCTACTCCAGCCATACAGGCTACAGTTCTTCAAACATTAAAAACATGCCATAGGCTGTGGTCATTATTCCTTCTGCCTGGAGTGCACTTCTTTCTGGTATCTGCACGACTCTCCACTTCTTTCAGGCTTTTATTCAAATGGCATCATTTTAAAGATCCTCTCCGGTCAGCTTCCACAACCTGCTTTTTTTTCTCTCTAGCACCCTTTGACAGTACAGTATGTAGTTGATCTGCATTATTCAGATTCCATACTATCAAGCTTCCTACCTAATACTTTTCATTTCAAAATGCAAAATCAATACTTGTGGTATTTTTTGAAGACATACATGGCTATGTGCAGAGTACTAAAAAATGTGAGCCATCCAATGTGCACATGTCCAGATGGAATTGAGCTGCAGTGCTCTGCCTTCTGGTTTCAGCCTGCAAGGGTTCTTTATGGTCTCTCTAGTACCATGCTTTCCACATTTGGGAGCTTCTTTTGGTGATTTTACTGTTTAAGTTGACTCCCAGACATAACAGGGAAGATGTAGGGCTCCTAAGCACAAGCAGGCAATGACATGCCTTATAGAGATCATATGTGTGTCATTTAAGCTTTCTTTAGGCATGAGTTGTAAGTGCTGATGTCCAGTTCATTTTTAATGAATCAACTATATATTAAATGAGGGTCTTTAAATAGAAATGTACACAAAACAAGAGTTGATATTGATCATTGGACAAAAATGTAACAAGAAGCTCTTAGGAATTCAAGTCTGTATTTACATTAGGAGCAACTGCAGTTGTTGCTAATTCAGTGTCACCAGGGACTTTATAGAACATAATTAGCACAAGTGAGAATCAGCTATATTTTTGCTTGTTACAATTGTAAAATACATCACTGTCTGCCAGTTCTCATTAGAATGAAAGTTCCATGAGGACAGATTTTTTTTTTGTTGATTTATTCATTGCCATACCACCAAATTTGAGAAATAATAGGCGCTTGATAAATATTTGTTAATATATAAATGGATGAATACATAAAGCATTACAAACGATGAAGAACGCATTATTAAATATAAATGAGAAATACCTAAGCATTAAAATAAAGATAATATAAATCACTAATGAATGAATAAATAAGCCAATAATGGTCTATGTGTCACTCCAGTCTTCATCCTAGTCTCATAGAACTAAAAGATTAGTGAGATGTGAGTTTTGCTCCTGAGCCTTTCAAATTAGTGTAGTCAAATTAAATGACTGAAAAAACTATAAGCTGTTTTTCTCTTTCTAACCTAGCAGATGCATTTCATACCCATTTAGAGACTGAACGTCCATTCTGTCTGTGACTCCACCTAAGGTGACAGACAAGATTATCTTTAACATTTTAATTTAGTACAAGGACATGAACTTAGAACATCTGACATTTCTTCATTGCCTATTACTTTCATAAATGTAGTAATGTGTAGCTTTAAAAATGTACAGTTTTTCTAAGGCTTATATGCTTTTTCCTGACTACTTGGACAGTATCATATTGATGTTCATTAATGTCTGATCTTAAGCAAGCCATATAACTTTTGTTTCAGTTTGCTTGTCTGTGAAAGGGGAAAATAATAATGCCTCACATACAAGATTAAATTGATGTACATCACGACTTAAAATAACTATAAAATATAGTCTTAATTATTAGTATACTTTTGTTATGGAAAAAGCATACATTTCTAAAGTTTAAAATAAAAAAAGGTAAGATAGTATATATTAAGTAGATATGTGGTTCTAAATTTAATTTCCTGGTATATTTTAGGAGAGTCCAAAATATGTATGGAGATTTAAAATACTTATTTTAGAATAAGTTTTATTTGAAATTCATAATTTTGTATCAACATATGCAAATGTGCTCGGATGTTGCATTTTAGGGGTTACATTATTTCAAGTTGAGCATAATTACTATGACTATCCATTTTCTTCAAAACCTTATCGGCATGAATTTTACATTTTTAAGCAAAAATAGAATATGCTAATGTGTTAACTCTTGAGGTTCTGTCTGTGCCTTGAATTGTCCTTTCAATGTATTTCTTGTTCACATAATAAGTTTTCAGTAAGTTCAAAGTCCCTATTTTTCTTTGTTAATGTTAGAGTTCACTAGAAAGAAGACACAGGTATTCCCTTAAGACCTCCTCCCTATTCCCAATATAGTAAATGGCACAGTATTATTTTGGGCTGTTATAAAAAAATATTTTTCACATTTCTGGATGTTCCAAAAGTCTAATATCACAGTGCTGGCATGTCTGGTCTCTGGTTAGGACCCTTTTCCTTGTTTTCAGACAATCACCCAGTTGCTGTATGACATGACAGAGTTACTGTCTCTGCAGTATCTCTTCTCACAAGGGAATCCATAACATTTGTGACAGCACTTCTTTCATACACCGATCTTGTTTTATAATTACCATATTATATGTATAGTTGGTGTAGTTCCTTTCTATTTTAAACATTTTAAAGATTCTTTTCCCTTGCAGATTATCTCATCATGCGAAGACCTTCTACTGTTAATTGCATCATTTATTGTGATCATTCAATTCTGATAATAGTACATTTAGGCAGAACTATTTGACATATGCCTCTGCTAGGACTCTAGTGGTTTTATTGTTTTCATACATGTTTTCCTCATAGTTTTGGTTGGCATTCTATAACAAGTAGAAATATGACTACAACGTGCACTCGTTCTAGGGGCAGATTATAAGACTGTACACTCGTGTGCTGTTCCCTAGATTGGGTGACAAAGTATTTCTTCTCATCCTGTCTTATGGATAAATGAGTATTTTGAGGCTTTCTACTATTTGAGAGAGTGTCTAATTTTCAGAAAACCAGCTCTAGCTCTTGTGAGAACTTGTGTTCCTTCAGAAATACTGAAAGCAAGCTCTCTAAATTTTTAATTGCCAAGGCATATTGCCATAGAATAAAATCCGGAAATCACTCGAATTGAGCATCTATGTTCTTTTTCTCAAACTGCAACTAACTTACATTGTTTTTGAATGAACGTGTGTGTATATATGCACATGCGTGTGTATACACGTGTACTTATAATTTATAGGTGTTTGGAATGGGGAGTGGTTGGCCTGTTATACTTACTCAATATTCACTAACACTGCATCCCATTCTAAACTAAATAATACCCACCTGATATGAGGGAACATAGGAAAGAATTTTTTTTCTCTGTTCTGTAGTAATTCAGCTCACAAAAGTGTAGTTCTAATTTATAAGACAGTTCATCACAGTCAAAACTAAAATTAATATATTATTCTGAAAGGAAATTGTGGAAGATAGGAAGTTGGATAATAAGTGTTTGATATTTGATGATTAGATAATTCTGAAAATGACTTCTCATAGTTAAGGTAAATAGATATTCTGTTACACCACAGTTATTTGGTTTAAGGAGAATATCTTAAATTAGAATCAGGGCCAGGAGCACCTTTTAGCAGGTTTAGAAAGAAATTTGAAATAAGAATTTATTTTTCTCATTATGTTCCTGTGATTTGGCCTTAGTTTCCAGCAGTGACAGAATTCTTGGTCAGCTGATACCTATTTACTGCCATTTCACAGGTTATAGGGAAGAAATCCACATCTATTCTGAACTTATAACCTTTATTTCTAGTCCTATTTACTCACCTCTAATCAGAATGTCAGTCAAGTTTCAAGTTTTAATTTGTGAAAGACTCAATTATTTTTACATTTAGCAATTATAATGTTGCCTTCAAAAGAGAGAGTGACAGACTAGAGAAAACAAAGAAAACAGAGATTAAAATGCTTCTTAATGTTGCTAATACTTTTCCATAAGATGAAGAAAGGTATACACATTCCTTTTAAATTCTACATAGAAGTACAGCAAAAATCTCATTTATTTTTATAGCTTCTGATGTCACCCTGATCAAAATTTCTATCAAAAATATCCAGGCCAATATCAAAATCATAGAAAATAGCTGCCTTTAATAGAGGACTTTGGTGTTTAATCCTTTGAAGCATATGAGAAGCAAAGATATGCTATATGCAAAATGAAATCCTCTGCAGACTTTGAAAATACCAAAGGTAACTTTTAAGTGCACTTACCATTTTCATCTTTACAGATAAAATGTCTAGTAGGCAGGCTTATAGCTGTCCATGGCTTTTCTCTATTATTTAAATGTTTTTGAAATGGATAACAAATATAGTTACCCTCTTTAAAAGTCAAATAGCATTTTAAACTACCTCCATGTTATATGCAATTTTTTAAACATCTAAATTGACAATAATTATTCTCTGAAATACAGATTTGTAGCTAGATATACATTTTTAAAGCCACAATGCCTAAGTGATACGTGTAACATTAATAGTTTATTATGAAAATTGATTATAACTTGCATACTTAGTATAGGTACACTTATAATTATGAATATGCTACCATATGTTACAAATGATTGTACTTACATGTATTTAATATTTTCTGAATCTGAGACTTTTCAAAAAGTTGTCTTTAAAGGCTATATTTCAAATACAAATGCTTATAAGCAACAACTAAAGAAGTGATTTTTATCTGCACCATTAAAATAAGCTTTTCTGATATATATTTTTGTCAAAGCTATAAAGTAATATAGCAAAATATTAAATTTAGTTCTCCAGGAAAAGAATTTATTATTAATGATTTATATTTTCCACATTCAAGAAAAGTGACTCTTCAGGAAATACCTATATGGGTCATAAAAGAAAAGGGACAGAGAGCATGTAGCCACTCACAGATCATCTGGCTGATCATTTTGTTCTTTGAAAATAGACTTCTCCAGGTTGGGGATTTAGCTCAAGTGGTAGAGTGTTTGCCTAACAAGTACAAGGCCCTGAGTTCAGTCCCCAGCACCAAAAAAAAAAAAAAAAAAAAAAAAAAAAAAAAAAAAAAAAAAAAAAAACCCAAAAAACCAAACTTTTCCAAGCTGTACTGGCAGGAAAACAAAAGAACCTATTCCGTCAACTGGTATTTATGTAGTTATAGAAACAGATGTAAGAAACAAGCACAATTCCATTTCCCTGATTTCGGTGTTCAGTGGTCAACAGGAATACACTTACCTCCTGGTCACCTCATAAAGCCTGAAGAATGCTTCTGACCAGGAATCCTCAGTTTTTTGCAGTGATTCTCAGAGTTCAGCAGAAATAACAATCACTTGGCAACTTCTTAAAACACAGATTGCTAAGCCCTACACTCAGTAGATCTGCCATGAACCAAAAATTAGCATTCTAGAAAGACCTACCATACTACTGACACTCCTTGAGAATCACTGAGTCAAAGGATTTTACCCATGCATATGTGTCACAGTTTTTTAATCTTTCAAGAAGAGGAGGCACGAAACATTTTACACTATTAAGATCTATACCCTTCTGATGTGTTAGTAGTAGTAGTGATCTGAGTTCTCATTTTATTGGAACTTCCACAGGAGATTTTAAAGCCAAGTGGAATTAATTGACAGAAGTTATAATCAATATAATACCAAGAACATAACAGGTGACACACCGATTCATGTGAGTCAATCTAACCTACTCTTTCCTTCTGCATTTATTCTTTCCTACAAATATTTACACAGTGAACAGGGAGAAAATCTGGTATAAAAATGTCATTTACTCAAAGGTTATATTTTAATTGCCCTTCAAACTTGGCTTTGTATCCCCCAAAGATATCTTAAGATAGTTTGTTTCAGAAAAAAAAGCAAACTATAAATAAATTTTAAAAAATATATATAACCCATCCTTCATACTTCCAGTCCCTCAGTTACTTATTAGAAGATATTTGTAAAATATCTTTGAGAGCTTTGCTTCAGTGGTTTTGAACCGTTTAGAGACAATATCAGAAATGTGAGGCTCCTTATGGAGAAATCACGGAAAGGGCAAAGAACTGAGGGAAAAAAGAAAGGTTTCTCATGTTATCTTTGGCATTTATCAGCGGCATCAGTTTTTGGAAATGTTTGATTTCCTGTACTCAGTTTACTGATTTCTAAAATGGCAATAATCTATTCTACTACATTGTTGAAAATAAAATTAAATAGAATCTTTTTCTTTTAAAAAACTAAGTGACCATAATCTAGCATATTTAGTGCTGTACAAGCATGGATGGGTGCCATAGTTAATCACAGGAATGTAGCTTTGGATTTGTTTTATTCAGAGATGTATGCCTAGTGTTGGACTTTTAATGCAATAGGGAGTTGTAATTTAAAACCTACTAATAGATTACCTGCTTTAAACTCTTATTTAGTGGGGGATTCATGACAGTCTCATATACTCTGTGATTTGGGGTTCTTCCCCACATAAAACAACACTTGCTTTTGGAAACGTTTTATCACTTTTAAAAATATTCTTTGAAGGACTGGAGATCTAGCCCAGTGGTAGAGCACTTGCCTAGCAAGCACGAGGCACTGAATTCAATCCCCAGCACTCCCTCAAAAAATTCACTGAATATTCATGAATTTCATACACTGGAAATATCATACTGTGGGAAAAATGTTTACACTATATAAATTCATATTAAAATAATACTTTAGAATGACAGTCACATTTTTGGTGCGCTATCCTGCCTTTTTCTCTATGTATGTGCATGTATATTGCATGATCGCCCTTCTTCTTTGCAAAACTCAGCAAGAATATCCATGTAAGGAGCAATTTCAGATTTTCTATATTAAATAATGTAGCTATGGTAGGGGTGAAAGTGAAATATCTTGGTTGGAAATAAAAGAGTCTTATAAAAAAGATCCTGTGTCAAGAATGATATCCTCTGTGTGCTCTTTGCCCCTGTTGATGACAAAGACGTGGCAAGTTGGTGCCTCTGAACGATGATACTGAAAGCAAAGAAACAGCTTTGCAGGTGAACTTTGAGCCATGTGTCCGCTTCTTTTTCTACAATGAGTAATCTTATTAGTGGGAGGTTATTAGCCATCTCATAGTTTTAAAAAATAAATATATTTAACTATAAATGTCCGTTTAAAGATTCATGAAATTGATACACCTTATACAATGGTCAAATTAAAGGTGAAATATGACTCAATGCTATCTCTTATTTTCCTTTTAAATTCTTTCTGAGCTTTTGCCTTTTTCAAGACTTGGTTAAAATACTGAGACAACATAACTCTTATGCTTTAATCTTGAGTATGTACAAACAGCATTCAGTGTAGTAAATTCAGAGAAAACAAAAATGAAGTGGAATTTGGCTTTCGGAGCTATTTCACAAAAGAACACACATTGCTATTGATAATGTATTTGTTTCTCATCAACATACAAATCCTAAAGACACTAATATGTTCCATATGTATGACTTGACACGTAAAATCTACATTCACTCCAGCCATTCTGAGAAATTTCATAAAACCCTGAGGTCTTTATAGTACACTAACAGTATGCTGCTGCTTCATTCTAAGCAAGAAATAACTGTCATGGGCTTCCCTTTATATGGTCCAAAGATGTCTGAAACATGTTTAGGAAAACACGGGTTAGACACAGACAAAAGGTTAAAAATTGCTTTTCTGTGAAAGAATTAATTATGTTACAAATGTTATGTAAAATGCACTCATTTAAACCGATTGCAAAGGTTAAATCTACTTAAGGTCCGTCGGTTTGTACAGTTCCCTTATCTTTGCTAAAGTTAATTACGCAGGTTATTTTAAAACGTGAGCTGTATTTCAGTGTCAGCTATGTAAAATCAAGTTAGAATATTCTGCAGCATCTTATAAGTATTTTATGCTTGAAGAAATCCAGCAAAATAGTGAATGCCTAACTGCAAAATTAAAGACCAGATGCTTAAATATTTGTAGCAACATATTGCTTTATCATACAAGGCTCATTCGCTATGCTCATTAAATAATTATCTTTAAGATGCAGGACATATGAACAAAGTAACCTGCTATTAATTGTAGATTCTCATAAACTAAGCAGGGGGATGTGATAATGGTCATTTGTAGATACTTTCTTAAAAATATATATTAAATGAGATATTCATCATTTTGTCCCTCCTGAAGATCAAAATTGTTTTTAAATGAATATTCATATGGATATTTAAATGAATATTTACAATTCTGACAATTTTCACCAATCGGTAAGTTCACTTCATATGATAAAAACTTTAATTATCCACGAAATTCCTGGGATAATTTCATACTACAATGGACATATCAGCAGAGTGACATTGCAAGCTAAACAAAACTTTAGAACCCCCTATACTACGTTACGATTTTAAACGAAAGTAAAATGAATTTTTAAACAAAAGTAAAATGAATTCATGGAGAAATGATCTAAAAATGATACCTATCTCCTATGTCTCGTTTATTTTTCATTTCTCACACATTCAGATTTTTCTCTTCATAATTTCCTTAAAGACAATGGGTTTAGGTGGATATTTCTTTAGAAGTGTAATGGCTTTTGTGACATTTTATGGTGATGTTTCTTTAGTTGGGTCTCAGCAGGATAGAACTTTCATGTCACACAAGTGTATGATACATACACACAAACACACCCCAAGAATTCTCTTTTAGACAAGTCCAACAGTTTCATTCTGTCAGCTATCCTTCAGACATACCTCTGTGCATAAAGCAAAAAGAAAATAAATCCTGATATATTTAATAAAAAGACATTTATAGTAGAAAATTATGGCGCAATGATACAGGGGAATTCTTTCCCACACAATCTGGGTGTCACTTCAGTTACACATGTTGCTTTTATAAGAAATAATGATTTTGAAGCTTCAATTCCTGATGTATACATTTATATCTTGAAATCTTCTCCCCTTTATGCTTATAATGATCCTTTTTTTCTTTTGTTAATACATGTTTGCAGTATACGTTGTTTACCTTCATCTTGGGGAGTGGTCACATGTGCTTGTTTCTTTTTATAGTCCCATTCCCCTTCCCACCCTCCTCTCTTTCTCAGCCTCTAAATCCCCATTCCCCATTTTCATCCTTTTTGTTGTTATCTTATAAACGAAACCTTTATTTTTTTTACCCTTCTCCCAAAAGAAGAACTCTGAACACTTGACTTGTTGCAAGATGGTGATACATAATGATAATCACAAATGTCATACAGTATTAGAAGTAAGTTCATGTCCTGGGAAATAAATTACATAATCTCAATATATAAAGAGATATCTTAAAGAAGTTTCAAGAAAAAGTAAGGGTATGTATATATCTATTTAAAGACTAGGTTAATATTCTCTTATTTAAAAAAAAATCAAAACTTCATTTCCTTGGGTACCTGTTTTATAGTAATATACAATCTCAGGGATATTCATGGAATTTCAAAAATTTGTTTACAATTGAGTGTGGTTGTAATGTTTTTGGTAAATTGTATATATAGTACTACATATTGTATCATGATGAAATAGAGTACAGTAGAGAGAGAGATGATAGTATATTTAAGCACAGCTTTACCAATAATAAAAGTGTGTAAATGGACGAAGCATTTCAAATAAAAGGCAGAGAACGTCAAACTGAATAAGAAAGTAGGAAGCAACTGTGCATTTTAAAAGATGTACTACAAATAAAGGAAAAGTTAATTCCAAAGTAAAAGAATGATTGCTTTAATAATACAGGAGAGGGGAAAGAGATATAAAAAGAAATAAGGTATGTCATGTATATGTACCAACTACCCACAATTAAATATATTCATAACGTACCATACACATGTACTAATAAACTAAAATACCATGCTGCACTATATGGAAGCTAGAATAGCTATTTTCATTATCTCAAAAGTATAGATATCAAGAAAAGGAGTAATACTAGAAATAAAATGGTTTTAAAAGTCCTAAATATGTATACCCCTAACAATATATCTTCAAAATATGTGAAGTAGAAACTGACAGTACAAGAGAGAAAAATCTGTTCAGGATAGAGAAGGGGATTTTAATATTCTTCTTGCAAAAACTAATGAAACCAGCAGAGAAAAATTCAATGGTATTAAACAATGCTATCAACCATGTTAACCTAAATAAGTTTTAGGTTTCAATATTCAAGAAGTACAGAATGTATGTTCTTTTCATATGTAATGGAATTCACAAACAGATACCACACATCAGCCAATTAACAATACTCTGTAAATTTTAAAGATATCACATAAATATGTTCTCTGTGAATATGGAAATAAAAATTAGTAATGTTTCTGAACAAATTATTAATCAATTGATTTTAACAAATTTTCCAGTGGAACTCTCGACAAAATAGAATTATTTTATTCAAATGATTCTGGGACAAGTAGAAATCTATCTGTAAAAAATCAAGCATTAACATTTACCTTCCACCATACAAAAAAATTTGTTGGAATAGTTCATAGATATAAAACTCAAAACTTTAAAGATTCTATAAGAAAATATAGGTATCTTCAAAACAATTCTACATAATTTTATATTTATTTGTAATATAAATATGTAAAGTTATACATATATTTAGGAAATAAATATATTAATATTGTTCAAAATACAAATTTAAATACCGGTTTTATATTACATTTATATATTTACATATGTTTAAAAGTTAATGAGTTCCCTGGAAGCGACTCTAAGAGTTTGATGAGCAAGATATTTTTAAGGATTCAATACAGGTAGATGGTGGGCCTAGGAGTGGAAAAAGGGAAAAGCAAACTGTTTGAAAGCCTTGACCGATTTCAAGGGAAGCTTTGGAGCAGCTCTGGTCTTTCAAACTGATCCCACAGTGGCTGACATCCTCAGGACTCTCTACCCCTCCCGGGATGGTCAGTTACCGAATGTGGGTTGTGTCAATGGTGTGGATTTCGGTGGGGCAGGTTTGTGCAGGGAGGATAGCCCTGTGGGGCCTGTAAGATGACGCTTACTGCTGAGTGAACTCGCAGCAGCAGAGAGGACTCACACAATCATTTCCGTACATCACTGGGGATACATTCTTCTGGTCAATTTCATACACACACACATGCAAATATTTCTAACTTCTGTCCACTGAGTGTGTCTAAGCAATGCCATGTCAAAGACACGAGCATGACTGGACCTATTTCCTAGGCTTCCGAATACAATTCTCCATTAAACAAATTTAGGGCATTTTAACATCTTGGCTGGGCCCAGGACGCAGGAATCAAGGCTGGAAGAGAAATGAACGATTTGGGAGCTTAGTATTTGCATAATACAGATTCCAGAGGAGGAAAAGGCATAGATGAAATTGAGGCTATAATGAACATCTAATGCCCCTAAGCTGAATAAATACTCCAGGAGAAAGACCTCCCTAAGTTCCAGGTAAGATTGATAAGAGAATTTACCTCCAGATTCCAAGGACTTAGCAATCAATTGATAATTGACAAAGACTGTGCAATGAAATCATAATGCTTCTCTCAGAGTAAAAGAGGTAACTTACAAAAGAAAAATAATTCTTTTTAATAATGAATTTTCACTAATATCATTGGGAACTAGAAAATAGTGGAATGATATCTATTAAGTACTGAGAGCAACGACCAAGATATTAAGGCACTTTCCAACATTAGAAAGGATATAATTTACTTGTCAAGTTGGTAGAATGATAAGATAATACTCAGTGATGACAACCACACACTTGAACTGAAAAACATATATGACAAATTAAATTCAAATCAAATTAATCAGAATAGGAAAAGACATAGTTGACCGCATGACCATTAACATATTTGCAAATATATAAGCATAACCAGCTTATAATTATAACCTAGAGAAACATTTGTAAGATACATGACTGACAATTTTTAACATACAATGGTACCTATCAATTACTAACAAAAGGAATTAACAGAAAAATAAGCAAAAGATAGGATATGAAATCACAGAGAAACCAAAACAAGATGCAACTAAGAGTCTGAAAATATTGTCATCCTCTCTATTTTCTATTTTTCAGGTAAATGAAAATTAATATAATAATAAGATATTGGTTACTTATCAGACTTCAAAGGATTTTTAAAAATGGTAACACCTACTGGTGAAAGTTCAGGGGATAATATTGTCAAATACAGTTGGCATAGCTTGATTTTTATAGCCTTTTAGAAAAATAATATGGCAATGGTTAAATTAAATATACTATATATATATAATATATATATATATTCTTGCATGCAAAGAATGTCAATATTACTGTCTGTCATTTTTAAATAAAGAAATGAATGAATATGAGCCTCTGAGTCCAAGCTTTATTGCACTAGTTTTGTAGGAGCAACAAAAAAATTAGGGAAAATTTCATTTTTTATTTGTCCATGTACAGGGTAAGAAAAATACCCAGAGAGTAAAATTCTCTCTCTCTCTCTCTCTCACAGACACACACACACACACACAGACACACACACACACATACACACACACAGACTTAAATAAAATGTGGACAGTATACACTTGTAAAGCATACTACCATTTCAGTTACAATGCTTGTTTTTGAAACACGAACTTGTTCCACTGTAATTGATGTTTGGGTCTATTTGGAGCACAATGAGAATTTTGAATGAGCTTATACACAGTTTTCTCACCAGAAACATAAGGTGAAAGGAGAAAATTGCACTCAGCTGAACCGAGAGACACAAATACATAAAATGCCCACATATGCTTCCATTAAACACCTACCAGCCCCTCAGCTCATTACATGTGTCATCCTTCACAGATTGAGTATCACCCTTTTTACTTTTCATTAAACATTTCTTCATGTGTTTGAAAGACAAAAGACATCCAACATCACAAATGTTTTTCAACGTCTTGGTTCAAAGTCCTAAACAAAATGTGTAAGGAAGGAAAACGCTGTCTGTATATGAAGACCTTCTTAGCCAAATCCTGTAGGCGTGGCTCCTATTAGTCCTTGTAGTGTATGGTTTAGTTTTTTCAAACAACCTCACAATGTGAAAACCCTCCAGCAATTCAAGAAAGTTGCAGGTGAAGAGAAGAAAGCCTTAAAATATTTCCCATGGTAACACAGAAAGTACTTAAAGAATACACTATACATTTGGTCAAATATATAATTTTGATAAATTACCCATTATAAACGCAAACTTCAGAGAACTACAGTATATACAAAAACACAAAATCTGCACCAGAACTGAAAATCCCTTAGGTGAGGTGTCTGGTGCCCAGGACCGTGATTTACACCCATGTACGCTTGATGTTACAACTTGCCTTCTGATTTCAAGTAACCTTTTCTTACCAATTTATAGTAACTTAGGAGCTATATCCTTTCCCCACAGACTGGAACAAAAGATATATAAAAAAAAATTCAGTTAATTTTAAAGGTAAATTTCTGCATTTGTTTGAGTATTTATTATTTTTAACCATTTGTGTGTAAAGCTCTACAATCATTTTTATGAGATTTTTGACTCATTCATTTACTACATAACTGATAAAGTTGTTGAGTATTATATTCCCATATTATATTGTCATAACCCCTATGGCTTTATTATTTGTGCAGAGCATGGTGATTTTTATTAATGCATGTAACACTATAATAGAAGTGATTATTTATGAATAGATACATACCACATACACATATATAGATAAAATTTCATGTGGTTACATAAGAATGGATAACTATGACCTTCAAAAATCTACACGTTTAAATTAAATGCAATTTAATATTTTCTTTTAGTTTTATGTCTTCTTTTTAAAGCATTTATTTAAAAATATACATGTTTTTCATCATGAAAAACAAAATAAAAGAAAAATGCCAGGATACCTTGGGTTGCTTTAGCAGCAATTTCTTATCTCCCGGAAATGAGAAAACAACATTATGATAGCAGCTTAGCATAGTTTAAAAGTACGATTGGATGATATTTAATAGCCAAAGGATCCAACTTAGGGATCCCATAGCACTAGACAGCATATACATTCCGAAGTGTAAGGGTGACTGAGCCCTACTTCTATGCTGTATCATTCTATGCAGTGCAAAAATGTCATGAAAAAGTTATAAGGGTGTGTGGGAAGATGTGCTGAGGACTGTCAGAATAATTTATTAATACGTAGCACTATTTTCTTTCTTACTGAGTTTTGGCTTTGCACACCCACACTTGTCAGAAGCCATCTGTGAAGACCTCTCCTCAGAAGAGATCTGTTTATTAAACCTTAAAGGAAAAGTTGTCTGAAAGACTTTTCCTCTCTTATTTTTGTTTTCCCACAGTCTTCTTTGAAGGTTTCTCTAAGCACCTTTGAAAACAACAGGAGGAAAGAGAAAGTTTTTGTAAACCAAAAAAAACAAAAAAAGGGAAGAAGGAGACTGTGGGCCCAAAGGTTAGAGGACTGTCATAGCTCTCAGAGGACAAGGACACCTGGCAACACTTTCTCCAGGAACTGGACAGGCAGCAAGAAATACAGGGGCACCACACACCTGTGCAACAGACTGTCAATTCTCAGCCTCACCAAAGATCCCTGGAGCTCAGTTATGACCAAGAGGAAAAGCCAATCCAGGGCTTGACGGGTGAAACTTTCAGGGATGCCCTTAGCAAAATGGAAGCCAGAAGCCTCTTTTTACCAACAAAATTAAGTCGAGCAGCTTGTGACACAAAAGATGAGAATAATGCACCCTACAGGAGCTTTCAAAGCTCCTACTTTACCTGAATTACATCCTGATCCACTTGTCTGTCCTTTTCACTACTTCTTTCCTATCTCCTTTTTCTGAGCTAGGGCTCAATATTAGTTTATAATTTCCCTAAATCTTCTTTTCTCTAGAGGGGGGACGGGAGCCTGTCTCATACCAGGATCATATGGGAGGAACTCAAAGCCCTAATATATATAGCTGGTAAACACTGAGACAATAATGGCACCAATAGATGTCTTGGACACGATCACATCCATATTTGCTCATTAATTTGCTGGGGCTCCAAAAGTGTCAGGAAATAAATGTTATGCCTTGTCACAAGATGACTATAAATGCACCACACAAAAGGCTTTAGAAAACAGAAGAAACGGAATGGCCAAGTTTATGTGAAAAGCTAAAGTGGTCAGCAATGCTAGCTGTGATTTCACTTGATGGTCTAAGGGAAAGATGAAAATAGCATATATTATGCCCAACACTCTGCCCTACATTACTAAATTTAAAAGATCTTCTCCTGCCCAAGAGTATGTAGCTGTTTCATTTTTCAAATGTTATGTGAACTAAACCATTGGATAGTTTGTTAAAAGCCAAATAAAGATAAAGATATGTATTTTCCAATTTTAAGGATCGCTTCCTTCCTCTTATATCAAGAAAAGGATAGAATAGCAGCAGATCATAAGCTTTAAAAGTAATATTTAAAAGCATATCAACTCAAGCACCTGGGTGTTTTTACTATACGCAGATCTGGAATATTTTGGAAGATGTTCTACCATGAGCATTGTTTCCTTTTGCTCTAAGAATAATTGGCATTAAAGTACATTTAAATCTTTGGGTTCTCAGCAAAATCTAAGGAAGAAAACAACTTCACTTTTTTTTTTTTTGAGGAAATATTTTAAGCAAGACTAAGGGTCTGCAGCTTCGGATGCAGGGGGTGGATTTTAAACGTATAAAACTTTATTTCCTTATAATGCCTGGTGCCTTTTACTTTGAATATGAAGATCTTGGTTAGATTCATTCCTCGCTTTGTACCTTTATTATGCAATGATTTTTATGTAAAGAATAAATCATAGCTCTACATCTGTTATATCAAAATCACCTAGAGTCCTAGTCTAAATGGACAAGTTTTCCAGTTACTTTCTTTCTCCTTTCATGAGCAGCCCTCTCTACAAAACTTTCGCAAACCAGACCACCACAGTGTCCTCCAAATACCTATAATGACCTCCAGCATGCACAGACATTCATATTATATGTCACATTTCCAAAGAGGTCAGTTATCAGGTCTCTGTCATGGTTCAAAATCCATTACCTCAAATATGAGTTGATAGCTGCTAATAAAGATAGGATACGACCTAGAATTATTTTCAGTTTACTAAGTCACAATCCTAAAACTCATAGAGAACATTTCTTAAGACACAAAGAAAGATTTGTTGTGATGGAAGACAGAAGGGTTGCAGAGTAGTGTATTGTATTGTTTTGTTTTGTTTTCTATTCTTTTCAGAAATGTGTCAGGTACTGAAAAAAGGAAGGAAGAGAGAGTTGCTACTTGATCTACTCTGATTCACTCTATGCTGTAAACATTAGTACTGCCAGTGCACACTGTAAATCAAAATTGTAAATGACCAGAGTAAAGCTTATAAAATCCAGAGATATGTCAATGGATGAGCTTAACTTACTAAGGCTCCGTTGGTGAAATATGAATGGATTTAACATTATAGAAAGTTCTAAATACGTCATAGAACAATTTGGCTGCCTTAATACATATTGAAAAATAAAGTGATGCAATTGTATTTGAAAATCCATTAAAGCTTGTTTCATTCAGTTGTGCTTTTCTTGTTTCTCTTTTCTATTGTAGGCTTGATGTCATTGTGCCACCACATAATATAAGAAGGTAGGAAGGTGGGTAGGTAGATAATACATGATAATAAGATATGTAGATGAACAGAGAGATTTTTGAGCATACCCTGAAACCTAACATTTATAGCCTCACCATTTTGCATTCAGGTGTACTAATGGTATTAAATCCACAATTAGTGATTTGTTTGTTTTGGGGAGAAAATATTGGCAATCATGTACCTAAAGTGATTTCAATAAAAACAAGTACATATCCTTTACTTCACCAAGGGAAAAATGCAGTATAATGCAAGCAGAAATTATTTGGATTTAATGATTTGTCTATTATTTCTTTTCCACTGGCTATTAAGGCAATATGTCAAGTTCTTTGTTTCACTCATCTTCAAATTCTAAGATTCCTTGCATAGAGTGCAAGCAATGATTGTTGTGTTAACACATTGAAGAATTTCTCTCTTAAGGCATGAACTTCTTTGTGTATGAATTTTTTCTATTTATTTATGCTTTTTAATAAACTATTAAAGCTTATTTAAAACTTCTGCCACTGATAGAATCTTTGCTATGTTGGTTCAGAGCACAAGGTTGAGACAGAATACAGCTATATCATCAAAAAGAGGACAAAGCAACAAAAAACATTTCTGGAGTGCCCCTTCCTCCAATTTACATCCCTCACCTTATTGATTTATTGTAGCAGTTCATAAAGATAAATATTACTATCTAAATTTTAAAGTTAAAGTAATGAAGTCTCAGGGAGGTTGTATAATTTATCTAAGTGATACTTATTGACTGATTAGGCTAAAATTCAAAATGACTTCAATATGTGTTCTTTTTTAATGGGCAATCGCATGAAAATACAAAATTTATTTAAAGCATGCTGATTTGTAATGACATAGAAACAGAGGACAGAATCTCTGCTATACTACAGGGCTTTTAAAAGTTATCATTTCTATATAGAATCATGGGATGACAGACACATTAGCAGACTGTCCTCTCTTGGGAAAGATTAACTCTTTGGCATGCCTTTTAAGCTTCTATCTTATGAAACCTAATGCACTTTCCAGCTTTGTCTTGAGTATGTCAATACTTTCTGCATCCATGACACTCCCCAAACCAGCCTGAATTCATTATTTTATTCCCTATGCTTCTTCTGCCTCATCAGCAGATTAACCTAAAACTACTGTTTCTGTCTATTACATGTTCTCCCCAAAGTGAACTCCTCTTCCACCCATGCCTCTGGGGTTGTACACATGCCTTCAGGTGGGGTTTGGTGGACCCTGTCATTTTAAGGCTGCTCTCAAAAGTCCTTTTCCTAAGGATGTTTAACTTCACTACCTAGTTTAATATGGAACTTCTCTCCAGTACTTAGTCTCTCTTCTTCTGCCTCTCTTGTCATATATTCCAAAGCAATTCTGTTGAACTCTTAATCATTATATTTATAATATCAAAAGGCTTATTTTCTGTGGCCCCCTCTCCACTGCAGTGCGCAGTCCAAGAAGCCAGTTCCTTTGGTACATTAATACATCTAATGCCTGCAGTAGGCGCATGAATGAATGGACACCTTGCTGACACGGTGTGAAAATTGTATCCTCTTCTTTTTGAATGCTCTCTAGCTGGGACATAAAGTGTGCAACAGAAATGCTTGTTGATATTTTAAAAATAACATACTAAATCTTAAATCTAATACTAAATAGTGGATCTAAAAATCTAACGCTAAATCATGCTTTTCTTTCTGTCTTCAATTTCTTAACAGACTCTGGTATAGGTGAGAATAATAATAAGTACAATATTAGTAATGTTATTAACACCAATATTATTAGTAGAGACATGTTCCTATAAGTATGACACATTTGGAAACCAAAATAATTCGTTTTTTTTTCTATTAGCTTTATAATTTTTCTCTTTTGTTGTGCTAAGTGATGATGATAAGCCTTAAGCTTTTGTAAATAAGGAAGGGGAGAGGGGATGAGGGGATTAGGCAAACAAGAAGAATCAAGAAATACCATGTGCAGGTACAAATTCCCTATGATGAATGTGATCACTGTGTATATGTAAAATGTACCAATAAAATTAATTTAAAAAACAAATCACTTACTAAAGCTAAATACTTTCAAAAAGATCCTTACAAATAACGTGTATGGTTGTTGTCTTTATTTTTCACAATTCACAAGTGAAGAATCTGGCAGAAAGCTTTACTGTTTCACACTGAAATGGTTAAGCGTTTAAGCAATTAAGCTATAAACTTTAATCACAGAACTTGATGATAGAATGTTTTTTAAATAGCAGAGTGAGAAGAAAAGTGTATCTGTACATCTCTTTGCAGAACACACTACCTAGTGAAACAAATAGTACTTTTCATAATCGAAATACAAAAAAATGGTAGAATTTTAAATACATAAAAATTCCAAGGGGAAGGGGAAAAAAGAGAAGCAACAAGATATATCATGTACAGATGCAAATCTCCTACGATGAATGTTATCACTATGTACACCTAAAATGTACCATTAAAATAAAATAAATTAATAAAAAAATCCCAATTCCAACTAAATAAACACATTGTTAAAATTTTGGGCAAACACCAACATTCTCACTTAAAATGTTACCTTAATTATATTTACACAAATAAAAATACTTTTTTTATAGATCCTTCCTCTGAAGTAAAATAGCTAGATGTTAAAAACATTAAAAAAAACTGAGAAGAACGATTTTATTGGATTTTCAGTAGTCATAAGTAGAAATTATCACTGTGTGCCTAGCTTGATCCTGAGAGGTTGAAGGGAGGGGAATGAGCAAGATATGTCACATATGGGTACAAATTTTCAAGGATGAATGCTATCAGTCTGTATATCTAAAATGTACCACTAAAAGAAAATTTTTAAAAAGTAATTTTAACAGTTTAAACTAAGGGATTCACTTTCATTATATTTTTAAATATATGCTATCAGGTAGGCAAATATATGGATAACCACAATTAATTATTGGGCACCCATGAAATCAAGCATTTGAAGGCTATTACAACTTGAATAGGTCTTGTAAATATTGTCTTCAGTGTAATACTACCTCACATAATCTTTTATATTTGAATCTTCAGTTAAAAATCAGCACTGATATTTGAAATATAAACATTGAATCATAAATAACAGCACATTCTTTTAGTCATACATATAATTCTTCATAATAAAACCTGATAAGACATCCAAACATACAGCATGAGTGTGTCTAGGTTTTAACTGAAAACTGTAAGATAATATACTTTTTAATTCAAGCCTACTTGTAAAGAACAGCTTAATGAAATGATATGTGTGCTGACAATTGAACAGGAAAGGGTTTTTTCTCCTTGCATATTGTAAAGTATAGTTTTCCAAGAAAATGTAGCAGCTGTTGACATTTATAGATCAAAAAAAGGCATGACATTGAGATATATGGAGAGAACTACACAGGATATAGGAGTGATGCACAAAACCCCAATCATAGTGATGTATTACCCCTCTCAATACTTTGAAAACATTAAATAAAATAGAAAATAAATGTGTTAGGACATGGATGATATGAATACAAATAACATGATTTTATGCCTGTGTATAGGGAGTGAAAAATGCTTCCCTGAATAAGAAAACAGATCCCATATATTTAATCCTAGAGGACCTGTTACAAGAAGTAGCTGCATCCACCTGAAAGGAAAAATCTCAATAATTCCCAAAGAAAAATTATAAAGACTACATTCTCTGATAAAGAATGCAATGGATTTATTAGAACCAAAAATACAGAAAATTATGTTTAATACTTTGGACAAACAGGTGGTAAAAACAATATATCTCTTTATAACATTTTGGATACTGAAGAAGTAAACATTGAAATCATTTTTTAGAAGTGAACAGCAATATGAGAAACACTCTATACAGACTGTATCCATATTGGTGCTCAAAGAAAAATCTATTTTCTGGAAAATATTTACAAAGGAAACAAAAAGTATAAAAATGACATAAGCATTTTTATGTGAAATTTTAAAATCAACAAAAAATATACAACTAAGTAATTAATAAAGATAAAATTAGATTAATATATATAA